>JASSUY010015987.1:0-19563 GCA_032466535.1 Forpus xanthops | reverse complement strand
TATATAAGGCACGCTTGTGCACAATAAACTGTTCAGCGTTTGATCACATTGATCGTTGTTGCGTTGTTCCATATCCCTCGCAACCAATATTTTAAATTCTGGCTTCCAGTCAATGGATTGACACAAGCTAGAAAAGGATAATAGAGAAAATAATTGCGCATGGATATCTTGCACATATTTCTGCTTTCAGAATCTCCTATGAGAAGCTAGTACCAAAGACAAGTAGCAACAAAGACAGACCGGTGGACAGTACACACATTTTTATATCTAGTTCTACCATGAACTCACAAAATAGGGCAAGAATATTTTATATTCTTTCATGGGCAGGTTAGTTTGAGAGCCTTTTCTGTAGATAAAATAATCTTGATACCCAAAGATAGACTGCCAGGGTGACAACATCTCTATTATTCAGCGTTTCCCACTTTGCCACCTGGGGAGCAACTTAACTCCTGGCAAACTATTGCCAAAACCAGGCAAGTCCTTAAAAACTAACCTTTGAAGCCACTCAGTGCATCAGACTTTCAGTTCTGTGAGAGCTTATATAAATGTTTCTTTTTAGAAAAGGGCCATTGAGTATCTTTTTTGGTGTGCAAATGAGGCAGTTGTATTCAAAACACCACAAAAATACTAAGAACATTAAAAATCACACAAAATATTTGGCAGTGAAATAGGCATACTGCAGTCATGTAATAGATATCAAAATAAAAACAGTAAAATGATCCAGCAACCACTGATTTTCTTACTCTTAACTGAAGGAAAAGTAGCTATGCTTAGTTCGCATGTACTAGATACATAGTGCATATAGGAAAATGGTGAGGATTTTCAAGTGGTCAGTTGACTTCTGTGTTTCTGTGATTTTTGATTCTCCTCTTGCAGTGTCTGTAAATGGATTCAGTTTCCAGAAGCCAATCTTAATTGTGAGAATTAGGCCTGAGTCTGGGCACCCAAGTAAGCTCTAACTCAGCAGCCTCTGAAACATTATGCCACTCATCTTTATCACAAAGAGGGAAAAAGAAATAAAATCTCCTTAGCTTGTTATCAAATTTTATGCTGTACTCCTAACAGCTTTTACATTGCTCCAACTGAAGCAGATTCTATCCTGCAAGAACTGCTAATAATTTCACAAGTTGCATACCTAATGAATAGCCTAGACAATACAAGGATTGAATAATACATCCTAAACATCAAAAATTCCAAAACTCTTTCTAAAACTGGGTAGAAAATTTATTTGTGAAAGAATTTTATAAGAAATTTATAAACAAGTAATTTTCAGAGGAACTGTAGTTTGAAGTTCTGTATTTTTAATATGACCTTATTTCATAATTAGTACTCTCAAGACCAGTTTGAGGTGTAAAATGTGACTAATACAAGTGACAATATCAGTATGGTTGTGTTTTCTGAGTAGATTAACAGATTATAATTAGAACAACCCAAGCAATTTATAGGTCACCTACATTCTTCTCTCCCAAACAGAAGCAGCAGTCTTAAGCTGAAGAACAGCTGTTGTAAATAGGGCTTATCCGTAAATTGTGTTGTCCCTCTTTCTAGATATTTTTTTAGCTTTTTATTTCAAGAAAGATCCTTCCAGAACAGAAATTCTGTGTGCAGCTTTTCTGCACTGTCTGATTTTTGTTTAAGTAGAATTTGCGTATTCCTTAGAAGGCATACATTTTCCACATACAATGCTCTGGTCAAAATTAATTTCCCAGGAAATAATATAATGTATTTTTTTAACTAGCTATAGTTACAGAGCATCCCCTTGAAGGTCTTAGGCAAAATTAGATTCTCAAATATCATACATAGTAGGAACATCAATGTCCATTTCCCACTTAGCAAAATATTCCAAACAAAATTCTCAGGAAAAGAAACTCAAAGCCACCAGTATGACAGATCTGCCAAGGATGTCTGCCAACAGACCAGATGCTCTGGCTTGGAAACAGATATAATTCACAGTATTTGCCAGCATTTTCTGTGGTGGAGAGTGAGATTTGAAATATTTGCTTGTGTTAGTACAGAAATTCTTAAAACGGCTATTAAAATATTCAGAATACAATATTTTCTTTAAAGAAAAATCTTAATAGAAAAGTATTTCAAAGTTCATGTCAGCAGAAAAATAAACAGCTGAAAGTGTTTTGCTATTAACACTACACAGTAACAGCTAATTAGTTTTACTGTACAGTCAAAACTGTGGTGTATGATATCTAGGACACCTGTATTAACAGTTAACAAATCTTTTACGACTTAGAGAGACAGTTGTCAAAAGGACAAAGATGTTTGTGTTTTCAAAGGAGTGACATTTTTGGCCAAAGCCTTTATGAAACATCAAAAAAGTATGTTTATAAGACTTTTATACTCCAACACAGTCTGTATGGTATAATCTTGTTTCCTCATGTAAAAAAACGAAAGTGATACTTGAATGTACACCTTACAAGGCATAATGACTAAATGCAGGGCAGATTTATGTTATGTTTCATTTTTCTCATTCAAAATTTCCACTGAACCACATCCTATGTAGACATATTCTATGTACAATTCTAACATGAGGAGAATTAATACTACAGGAAAATGTGTCTGCATGAAGACTGCAGTAACCAGTAACATAAGCAGTGAAAGAAGACATATTGCCTTGTGTATATTTCCTTTGATACAAATTTATTGCACTGCAAATTAAAAGCTATTCACATTAACATAAAAAATTATTACAGCAAGCATGTAAATAGAAATTGCAGGTATATCCAATGTTATAAATTCATCCCACTGCTTTGTCAGAGAATATAAGCTTATAGGCAACCCAGTTAAAGTTGCTTGAATAACTCATGCTACAGAGTGTCAGATATAATAAATTAGAAACAAACCCATCAAGTATTTGCGGTCGGTTTGGCACTCTCCAAGTGCAATAAAAAATCCTTAGTAACTTTCCTGATAAACTCAGTAAAGTTATTGCTTGTTAAACAAAAAGCTAATCCAATAGAAAGTATCCCTTAACTCCAACCCTCGAATCTCTCAAAGAGTACACAGAAGAGAATATTTGGAATTAAGTTTGACAATTTTCTCGAAATTGAATCCATTGAGATCTTAAGGCGTTTTCAGCTTAAGACTGAAAATTAAAAGCTTCAGACCCTGCTTGTAGAAATGGTAAGTGAAAACTTAAAAGTAGGTGCTGAAAATTGAAATTGAATTGAAAAGGAAAACACTGAATCTTCAGATAAATCTAATTTGGACATGTCTATTATCAACATTACTTTAGTGCTGATTAAATTCTCTTTATGAAGGAACTTGACATAAGCTGTTTCTAAAAGCTATTTATAGGAAGGCTTAATAGCCATTGGAGACAACCTGCACATCAAGTAAGTAGTTACCTTCATGAAGCTCTGGGAATGTGAAAATAAATACACCTAACTCTAAATTCATCAGTCTTTGCATGCTGCACTATACTGCATCTTATTACAGCTTTACTTCTCCCTGTCTTATGTAAATCATGGGAAAAACAGAGCTCCTTGAAGTTAACTTTCACATTTTTATCAAGACAGCCCTAAACAAATGAGTAGAATGAGGGCTTGGTTTCACTTCTCTATCCTTGCTTTTCTTAACTCTTCTTCAAGGAAGTCTGAATAAGCTTAATAAGGTTCCTCAATTTGAAAATATGGTTTGAGGCTAGCAATGTGAATTGTGAGTTCTCCCCCATCTTTAAGAGATTTGCATTTCATGGTATCAGCTGTTCAAGAGATAATAGGCATCCTGTTTAAAGTGATATTGCTCCATTTAATCTAAGGAAAATAAAATTTCCTTTGATTAGAAGAACATCCTTCAATAAGAAGAATGAAAGTCCAAGTAACACTAAGGGTTAAAATACTAAAAGTACTAAAGTGATAAAACTACTAAAATGTAGTGCACTATGAATTGTAGAGTGTCTTTGATTTGATGGTCGTTCTCTAAGAGGAAAATTAGCTGAAGGAATACACTGTGGGAATAATTTTTATTTACTTTAGATATTAATGAGAATTTTTTATTGGAATAGCTTTTACGACTGATAAGTATTTAGGTTCATCAAAACTTTCTTCATCAAAAGTAGGATGAGAATAAATTTAAAATCCCAATTAATTCATTTGAAGTGTATACTTGGTTTCAAACATATACCGGACTACAGATGAACTGATGAGTTTTTGATCAAATAGATTCCACCACTTATTATTAAGTATTTCCAGCATAATTTTTATTGGCAGGTTCCCTTTGAGTATAAAGAGTATCTGTTAATTGTCTTCATTAGCAGAATGCAATGTCAACTGCAAAATTATGACTTGTCAAATTCAAAGTCAACTGCAAAATTATGACTTGTCAATATGAAACACCTAGAACTTTAATGAGCTACTTGTGATATCAATGGAAACAGGTTAATTAATCATGTCTAATAATCAAAGTCTTACATCAGCAGGAAAAAAATATCTAGATATTTCATTAAGTGATAGCAGTATAAAGAAAGTAATTAATGGTTATCTTTCTTAAATCACATTAAACAGTCAAGTATTCATCAAAATTTTTTTATATGATTATAGCAACAGTATAAAAATTAAAACCTTAAGTGTTTTCAGAGTATAGCATAAAATCATTATAGGTTGTCTAGATATTTTCATTGTTCAACCCCAACTTACTGTAAGAAGATTGCTGTCATAAGGTCCAGAATATAATGGTACCAGCTGGTTACAGTACAAAAACTAGGGTAAAAAGTCAATTTCATGTTGCTCGTGACTGCAAGACTTCTTTGGCCAGAAAAATTTCTGCTGTTTTTCCAGCTGACAGACTCCATCAGACATGGCTGGTCCTAAACTGATTATTTACAAGACAGTAACTGAATGACATAGTAGCCTTATGTTCTACAGCAGCACTGCCCAATATTTCATTCTGTGAACGGAAGATCGAGATCTGTAATGAGACAAGCTTCAAAATTACGGTGTATATTTTATTTTTTTGTCAGAAAAAATGCAGTTTTCATTAGTTCTGACAGGAATACCACATTTTTACAGCTATACACTATGAAAATACACTAAATGAAGATTTGAGATATATTTCCTACTTAGGGATTTAAAAACTGCTCTGCATGTTATCCTGGAGATTCATCTGCTGCATTTGGTGCTTCGCATGCATCTAGCATTAAGTTGTGGAACACATGTATAGGCATTGGAAAAGCTGAGGCCTGACCCTGCAAAGGCACACACATACAGATGCCTTTGCAGATCTCAAGCTCATAAGAGTAATTATTCTATATTTAAATTGCGATTGTACAGTTTTTAGATTAAAAGTTTTGTACAAATTTTAAAATCTCATTATTTTACTGGTAATACATTAAGCAAAGTCCATGAGTGGGCTTACTTTAGTTTATAATTGAGAATAAAGATTTGTAGTCTGTTGTTCCTGTGAACACATTGATGAAGCGAGAAATATTTAAGTATATGTATTGAGTAAAAGACCATGTTTTTCTCAAGCAGAAAGCTGGCTGAATACTAGTCATCAGCACCTCAGTAATCTTTTTTTGAAGATTCTAGAATGTTAATGTTCAGGGACAGAGATCGTTTACTTAGATCTCACCTCTGTATTTTTCAAACTGTGTACCTCACTACCATAGGAATATTGTTCATATTCAAAATCTTCACAGAGAAGTCTGCCATATCATGTGATTAACTTGTTGCTTCCCAACCTATCATGACAAAAGAGATGAGTTTTGTTATACATCCCCTGAAGAACATAAAGCTAAAGGCAAGCTTTTCTGTCTAGTACTCAAGGGAAGGCCATTTGAAAAGAACCAATTTAATGTCCTCTCTCCCTTGCAGGTAATAAGTAATCCAAGTAAACCAAGATATACTGGCATTGAAATAAATCTGACCCCAACATTCTCTGGTGGATATAGAAAATGTAAAGTGACACTTCTAGACACCACTGGAATAGGCGGTACCACTGATTGCCATTTTCAGTCATTTAAAATATTCCTATATACAATATTTCTATAGATAATATTTCTATACAGTCATACATAATCATGAGATTTTCAGGAACCTGGGGGTAGGAATTTTCTCCAGTGGTGTTCTATGGGCTTAAGGCAGTGACATTTCTGTGTTGAAAACCAATTCTGGCATTTTAATTACCTGATATTTATGTGTATATTAAATAAACCAATGCTGTTTTCCTGCCGTGAAAAAGAATAATTATATTGTTTTTCCTTCTTCATAAAAAAAAGGCTAACAGAAATGTGCATTTGCCTGAAAGTCTGATTGAAGAGCTTTTCTTTCAGAAACAACCTAATGGCTTGTACCAAGAGAGTCAGCACTGATGTGGGGCTGGGGGTGATGGGGGCCATTCACCCAAAATATGCTATGTCAAAGTTTTTGATATGGCAAAACATGTTTTCTCAGGCAGTCACTTAACATGATCTTCCTACTTCTGAATGAGCATGTGTGAGATACAAGTTTAGCTTTCTGCCCTCTCTGGCTGTTCTGGGTTCAGCAGTAACAGTCGTTTTTCTCCTTGGGAGCTGGGGCTGTGCTTTTGACTTTCAGCCTGGGAACAGTGCAGATAACACCAATGTTTTCAGTCACTGCTCAGTAATGTTTACTCTGACCAAGGACTTTCTCAGTCTCATGCTCTACCAGGGAGGAGGGGAAGCCAGGAGGAAGCAAAGGCAGAACACCTCACCCAAACTGACCAAAGAGGTATTCCATACCACAGCACATCATGCCTGCTATATAAACTGGGGGCAGTTACCTGGAAGGGTGAGATCGCTGCTCGGTCAGGCTGGATATTTGTCAGTGGGTGGTAAGCAGCTGCATTCTCTTCCCTTGTTATTTCCCTTTTCATTATTATTATTGGTGGTAGCAGCAGTGATTTGTGTTATACCTTAGTTATTGGACTGTTCTTATCTCAACCAAATATCGTCAGGAAATGAGCTTCTCAACCTCTAGTAAAGTTTCCCTCATCCTACTTTGACCTGCTCCATTCAGATTAAATTATTTTCAACACATAATTACAGGAAAGCAGAAAAAAATAACAAATACTTCACAATATATGGTGTCTTGTTCAACATCATTATGCTGTACTATTCTGTGTTTTCATTTTCTAATTTTATTTTGTAATTTTTAATCATGTGTTTCATTTTTTGTGGGATAGCTTAAATCAAAATAAAATATTAGAGTTAAAAACCAAATTTCCTCTTGTGACAGCATCCAAGTTTATCTTATATTTTTATTCTTTCTCTGATCATTTCCTCAAATCTTCAAAAAGGGACCTTTCTCAGTCAATCATAATATTGAGCTCTTCACTTGATCTAAATTTAGCATGTGTCCTTCAACATACATTATTAATGTTTGTTTATGTGCTTTCCCATGTTTATTGCTTGCTCAATTTTCCTTAATGTTTTAAAGGTCTAACCATTGTCTAGATCCAACAGCCAAAGTTCTGATATCCTTAAAATCCTTTCTTACTTTTGGTTTTTTTTGTGATCTTGTCAAGTTACTTGTGAAGTCAATTCTTTGTTTACAAATCTTAAGGACTTTGTTATCTACTTACCATAGTGAGCTAACACATCACTTTAAAGAGTATTAGGCTTCCATAAGTAAAAAACAACATATAAATATTATCATGATCTTTTTAGTCTTTCCTTAGAAGGGTATCTGAAGGGGACCTATAAGCATGCTGGGGAGAGACTCTTCATTAGGGGCTGTAGTGATAGTACAAGGGGTAACGGTTTGAAATTTAAACAAGGGAAGTTTTAGATTGGATATAAGGAGGAAGTTCTTTAACTGTAAGGGTGGTGAGGCACTGGAATGGGTTGCCCAGGGAAGTTGAGAATGTTCCATCGCTGGCAGTGTTCAAGGCCAGGTTGGATAGAGTCTTGGGTGACATGGGTTAGTAGGAGTTGCCACTGCCCATAGCAGGGGGTTGGAACTAGATGATCTTAAAGTCCTTTCCACCGTTAACTATTCTATGATTCTATGATAGGTATCATATACAAAAATATTATTAATAAAATAGCCTAGTCATATTAAAAAGATAATTTATCATTCATAACAGTAAAGTTTTTATGTTGCATTATTTTTCCTTGTCTTTATTTTCCTAGGTTTTCATCTGTGGAAGCTTCATAGCTTATCCTGCAACACCTGATGGAAGAAAGGATATTCTTCTGGTGCAGTACTTTTTAAATTGCATATTCTGATGAGCAGTTTGGTTACATAAATCAGGTTTGGTTTTAACAGGTTTATAATAGGTGTTCCTAATGGTTTATCACAGTTCAGTTTGTGAAACTTTGTTTTCTTCTTAGAGACAGATGCCTCTAACTACCTGCAAAAATCTTTCCAAAGTCCTTGAGTTAGACAAAATCTTGCATCACATTCTTCCTAGTAATAAGATCCTACAGGAAGAAATCATTTAGGAACACTTTTTTGCTTAATTTTATGGCCATTGAGCATCTAGCTCCAGTGTTTACACTAGTTTGTTTACACTTACGGATCTTTTCTGTGGCTCTAGCCTGTATACTACTTCTCAGAACTGACTCTTCTGTATTAATGAATGTTACAGTGTCTTATTTTAGGCATGTCAGAAATGAGGGTCCGCAGTGTTGTGGGAAAATTGCCTTATTCTCAGCATTATCTTTCTTAGAAATCTGCATTTTAGGATGTCCTAGTCTTGGATAGTGTGCATACCATCAGATTTGGAAGATGATTGGCTAAGATTTATTCTTCATGTTAACTATTCAGTGTTCAATAACTTAATGAAGTTTAAGTGATTCCTTTAGTTATCTATATCCCCTGAACAGTTATTACAGGAAAATATGTTTGAATAAACCAGACAATTTATGAGTTAACTAGCCTTAGTAAATAATCAAAGCACTCACAAAATCAGGTTTCAGTAAATTAAAAAAAGAAGTAGTAGAAATGATGCAATGTAATTTTTGAGAATAGCTCTGAAAAATCATCTCACTAATTTGCATATTCATTACTAGCTATGTCCATACAGTCTTTTAAATACAGATCCACTGTAACCTCAAGTTACTGTAGTCTATTGGTTACTCTTTGTTCATTAACAAAGAAGAATTGAATTCTGTTCACTTGAACTTAATGCTAACATGTCCTTATTATGAAGGAATCCTTATTTTCATGCAATTGAAGTGTAACTTTTGATCTCCTATATGACCTACAGCTTCATAACATCTTCTTTTTTAAAACATGCAAAGTTCCCCTGAGAGTTAAGACTTACAACCTTGTGCTCTATACCGTTTGATTTCTAGAATTTATTTCCCTATTTTTTAGCTAATTTTTCACCTTTCTTATTTGTTCCTTATAAAAGGCTGATTTTCGCTCTCCTGAAAAGAAATCACTTGTCACTGGCTTCATTTTCATCAAATCTTACAGAGAAAAGCAACCAAACAGTTCGTTCACAAACAAATATTTATCTAAGAGTTCAATCAATAAATACCTGTTATATCAACCTGAGTGATAATTAAGATAAGAAAACAAAGGTCCTTGAACAAAGAATACTAACGCTTTACAATTCCATATGCCACTATGGGTCTTTTCATCACAAAATAGTTTTAAGCACATTTATTTTGTTTCACTGCCCTTGTAACTGAATTCTAAGTGAAGACACTCATCTGTATTTTCAAAAGGATTTATCATTAGAGTCACTTATTTCAGTTGGGGAAGTGTTCTCATCTACTACAAAAGTAATGTTTGGGTTACATTTAAAGTTACTGAGGCAATACAGCTGGTTTTGTGGGTTTTTTTTTTTTTTTTTTGCTTGTTCTTTTGTTTTATTTTGTTTTCCTCAGTTAACACCTATTTGGAAAAAATAAGATAATAATAGGTTTTTTTTTCAGTTCATTTGCAAAACTCCTGCTGTTCAGGAACTTTAAGTTCTGTTTTCGTAGCAACTTTAGCTGATCAGACTTATGTCCAAATTGAACTGAAATAGCAGGATATTATTGTCACAATAACACAAAAAAATTTGAAGAACAGAACTTGAAAGAACATTTAGTTTGATCTGCTTAGGTTACTTCACATAACACCCAATGCACTTTTTAATGAGAATGAGTTAGGAAATATTTGCTAACTGGTAGAGAGGAGGCAAGTGGCACAAAAATTCCACAGAGACTTAATGGTCAGCAGTGAATAAGAAATAATGTTACCACTTATACACCTTGGTTTTCCTACATTGAATTAGATGCTGCATTTGCTGTTCTCAGATGCTCTCAGTTAATTTTTATTTTAATGCACATATAAATTTAGAATATTTATAAATTTTATTACCTTAATAAATGATTCACAGTATCTACAGGTGAGTTGCCAAGCAAGATAATCTCCCTTGCTGTTGGACTTCCATTAGAAAATTGATATATACGTAAAATAAGTTGTGTTATAAATACCATCAGGGAGACTGTGGTACAGATGGGAGGGATGCAGAACTCAGCATGTATGCCATCTACTGTGAATTCTCTGAGATTATGAGAAAGAAAAGCAATGAATAAAAGTATCCACAAAGCTGGTATCATACACTTACCTTCTTCTCAGTCATGACTGAGTATCCACAGAAACCATCCCTTTAGCTGCTACCTTGAGTTTAGACATGATTCTTCCTACTTGTTTGAAGTAACCTTCCTTGGTCTACTGGTCACGCTTCTTTTGATACAGCTGTGGATATAGTTGGCTTTCCAGGCTGCAAGAGCACACTAACAGGTTGTGCTAAGCTTTTCATCAACCAACACCCTCAAGTCCTACTCCTCAGGGCTGTTCTCAATTGAAAAGTAGTCTCTAAAATGTCCATTAAGTTTCTGATGATAAAGGTAAATAGCATCCTGTTTTTCCTTGGTTACCTGATGTGAAATAATAAAAACAGGTATTAGATGTCTGATCTGCAAATTTAGTCTTTTTACATAAAATGTAGAGTGGGTTTATGCAGTAATGATAAGGTAATTAAAAATATTAAAATAACTTTATTAGAAACTCTGTTTCTCTGAGTCATATGAAAAAAATAACACAACAACTAGATGTATTTGGACGTTCCAGGGTAAACATTCTGAAATAATAATTGCTTTCTTTTATTTGCAGCTAAAACTGGGACAAGCAGTAAGGTCCATAGTAATTATACTGGGTTAGTTATCTGCAAACACCTCTGGCAATCAGAGTTGAAGTTCCTAAGAAACAGCTTGAATCTCCCCTGCCTTCCTCTTTTTAGCTGGCAAAGCTGCTGCTCCAATTGCTCAAACATCTCCAGAGATACACTGATAACTGAATAGAAGTTACTGCAGCTTCCAAGACTAGAAACATGATGGGGACATCCAGAAGGATGAACCTGGCAACTAAGTTTATTCCCTTCCAGTCACTATTTGGAAGAGATTCCTGCCTCTACCTGGAAATACAGGGCCCTTCCTAGACATGCTCTTGCCTCCTAGAAGACACGACTTGTCCTGTACTGAGCTTAGATTGAGTTCACTGACCCTTTAAACCAAGTTCACGCTCCAGAGTATTGTATATCATGGTCTAGAGTTAAAAGTGCTTCATTGTGACAGATAAATAAAACATTTATGCTAAGTGGGTTACACTCATCTCAGAGCCAAACTCCTACAGCATATAGCAGCCAAGATCATTCACACACAAAGTACATTCCAGCTTCAGCTGCAGAGCACCAGAAGGCTTGGTATAGAAAACAAATAATGAGAAAACTCATAAATTGCAGGAAAATAAACCTCTGGGAAATCATTACTTTTTAAACTGTGTAGTCTGTTTTTTTTTTGTTTGTTTTTTTTTCTTGTGGCTATGGTAAATCTTACGCACAAAAAAAGCTCTATTTAAATATTTCAACTGATGTGGATTCTTAATTTATAATCAGAATGATTAAAGCTTAAACAGCTGATAAAACCCCTTTACTGAGAGGTTTTATGGTAAATCAAAACTTTAAACAGGGACTGGTTGTTTTAAAGCACTTAATTGGAACAAATAATTTTTTTTTTCATTTTCTTGGCTTATTTATATATTTAACATTTAATTATGAAATGCCATACCTAAAGATCCATACAAAGATTTCTTAGAAAAGCTATTTCACAGGAAATATTGTCTCTTCACTCTGTTTTGAAATGCCTCACAAAAAAAAACTTTTGCAGGCTTTTCTGTTATTGCTAGTTCTAGCTGCAAGAAACAAAGATCACAGTACTTTCTAAATTATTGCTTAACCATTTGTGAAAATGATTGTATGAAATATTCAATAATTGCTTTTTTGCACAAATTACATACATAAAGACCCGCGTGTCTGCATGAAACATCTTCATTCAACTAAAGCACATTGTTGAAGATAGCGTCCCTAACCACTTGGGACAGGACTGTCTACAGGAAGATGGGTTATATTAGCTGGAAACCTTTACACTGTCAGAATCTTGGAGTGCTTCAGAGACTACCTGAGTCGAAAACTCCTCTGTTTGTCCAAATTTGCAAAGGTCATGTTTTTAAATCCATGGGACATAACTGAAATTTTGGTGTCGGATTCCAAAAACATGAATCTCTAATACCTATTTGTCATATAGCCAGCACTAGAGGTTATTAAAATCACCTTAAGTTCCTGGATCTGGCTGCAAGTATCCATATTTTACAGTGAAAGTTTGGAATGACAAAAACAAGCCCCTGGGGAACCTGCACCTCCACTGTTCCTATAGAGAGCTTCCGCTCACATCCTTTTTTTCACAGTACTCTTAATAATTGCTATTTGTTGTGAGACAGAAAAGGATATATTTCTGAAACTGAAATTATCAGTACTCTTTTTGAAGACATTAGATAATTTTACAAAAACACTTGGCACTTTTTGAACTTTAAAAATCACTTGGCACTTTAAAAATAAAACAAGATATGTGATTTGAATCTCTGCTCAAAAAAATGTTAGCCTAGCAAAAAAAGCTTACAAAAAAGTTTTAAAATTCCCAATACAGGAAAACATTTCAAGCAAAAAGAACTTCCACAACCATTTTCTTCATGAGAGAAACTCATCAAAAGGAAGAACTAAGCTTTGTTCTCTTCTCTAAGGTACAGAAATCTCATCTTTGTCATTACTGTGCTCAGGAATGAGGTCATTCTGGTGAGGGAAAACCAACTCCTGATGACTCCTGAGCATACATGGTCCTCTTGCAGGCTAGTACCAGCAGTATGTGCCAGCTGCAGGTGTCCTTAGACCTCTTGGGCACTTATAGACCAAGTTACCCTCATAGCTCATTTGTGCCTGTCCTGACAATGAACAAATGTAACGCCTCTGAGCTTCCACTCTGCTACTACTTGTGTAAACATCTCATTCAAGAACAGAACTGAGCCTCAAGCAAGCAATACGCTTCATCTTTTCTGATTTTGAGTTTGACACAAAATAGCCTTTTCTGCTTTTCCAGTTAGAGCAATTCTCTAAGACTTCTCATTTCCTTTCCCTTAAGATAACTCAGAGGAGATATGGAGAAGAAGTATTTCTTTTAAGAAACTTATTTTTGGCTCTTCATGAAAAAATCACATCTTAAAGGTGAGTGTTGAATAAACTAGGACAATCAGACAGTTCCTTGGTTTTAAAGGGAGTTTATCATCCAAGCAGAGAAAGAAAATTAAACTTGTAGCTCCATTCTAGTGACAGAGATAGACTGCAATGCAAGATATTTGCATTTAATTCTGTATTGTACTACCAACTTCCTCTGTGAACCCAGGCAAATCATTTCCTCTTTCTCCCCTTTTTCCTTAATTATAATACCTAGTTACTCCTGGTTAGTTACTCTGCCAAGTACTTCAGCTCACTATCAATGCTACCTAGTCAGCTTGTCATGAATTAGAAGCATAATTTATCCCTTACAATATATCTGATTTGCCCTTGCTCAGCACTGGGACCCAGCAGCATCTATTAGTTTCTCAATATAGTGATCTAGAGTCCATTTCTGGAAAAAATTTCAAATGCATCCCTGACGACCACAAAAGCTTTTACATTTCTGAGAATACAAATACCTTCATCTGGGATAACTAACCTGATCTTAATCTAGATTTATTTATATTACATACCAAAACTTCATTCAGTTTGTTCTCACATTTTTTTTCATTGCACACAAAATGCACTAAAGTTGGTAGAACATCCATATGTTTTCCCCTACGACCTTCCCCTTAGACTATTAATGTTCCATTAGATCAAAAAATGTTAATCCCTTCTCTGCCATTCATAAGAACACAAGTATTTAGTAAACTACTTCTTAAAGATCAAAGACAAGGTGACTGAATTATTTTCAGCAACAGCATCAACTCTCCAGTCTAGTATAAAGCATTTATGAATAAATATTAAAATAATCTCAGGAGGTTCTTTTATGCAAAAAACAAGTAAACATATGTATTTTGCATCTACAGGAAGTGGATTTTGTCTCAGTCTTGAGAGAATAGGCTCATACTTCTTTTTAAACATAATGGATATCAAAGCAATGCAGATGTTATTATCATCGTTATTTTTAAAAAGGACAGAAACTCTTGTGCAATTTTAAGTGAAACGATCTGAAACTACCTACTAGCTCAGGTCATGGCATTAAACATCTGAGACAAATTTTAAGTAATAACTCTGAAGCTATCTTACAAGAAAAGAAAAATAGTGCCTTTTTCTTTTCTAATTAATCTTTTTGAGTAAGATGCACTTGATTTTCTTTCTAAAGGAGTGAGGCTTAGGTCACGGCAGATTGCTGCACAGATATTAGCCCATGTAGCTCACCTATGGTCTATCTCTATAAACATTTTACAGCAAAACGCAGTATAGCTAATGGATTTTTCATACCTGTCAGCCATGTAGACCAAAATTCTTGAATTCCTTCTTTGCCCCTACTGAAAATCCTCTTCTCTTAAGAAAATAGCACTTTTCTGCACCATATCGCTCAATATTAGGGCCTCCTAGAACAATGTAAATGCTCTTTTCCAAACTGCTATCAAAATGATGCAAATATCTGAAAATAAACATGTGATTGTCAAATTTTTCTTCAGTCAAAAGATGCTGTCAAGAAATAGTATGGGTTTAGTAATTTCTTTTCTGTCCTCATGAAGTTTTCTTAAGATTCTGAAATTATTGTCTCTAATAAATACCATTTCTTTAGCATTTGAGCATTCACACCCTACTGTGCAAGAATAATTTGAATGTGCTATGGTTTTTGATTGACTTGGAGCATATGTGTCTCTCAGGTACATGTAGGACATTGTTGTACATACTGTGATAAACTAAATAAAAAGTGATCAGATCCTAGAGTCATTTTTGGGTGAGATTCTGAGTACCTTTATCAAATATGTGCAAAACTTTATAATTGGACTAGGATATAAAGAAAACTGAAATATATCAAGAATTTTATCTAGCAGTCTCTCACAATCTGCTGCTGCAAATGACTGCACAATATCATTAAAATTCCCCTCTCAAAAAGTTTCTCTATTTTGACTGGCTCTATTAATATTATTCCTGTTCGTATTACTGATTACCATAGGAAAAGTAATTGCACATATGATTTATTATTTTTTGAAATCTAAATAAAAATATTCCACTGCTTTTCCTTTGGTGATGGCTTCCAGATCCATCAGTTTTTTATTGTGCGAGAATACAGCTCTTAGCTGCCACGGAATAGAGAACAAAGTTACTGCTGCAGCATTGCATGCTGCCTCCCTAGCATTGTCATCATAGAATTATAGAATAATTAGGGTTGGAAAGGACCTTAAGATAATCTAGTTCCAAACCCCCTGACATGCACAGGAATGCCTCACACTAGATCATATCACCCAAGGCTCTGTCCAACCTGGCCTTGAATACTGTCACTTCTTTGGGCAATGTGTTCCAGTGCCTCAGCACCCTCACAGTAAAGAACTTCTTCCTTATATCTAACCTGAACCTCTCCCATTTAAGTTTAAACCTATTACCTCTTGTCCTACCACTACAGTCCCTGATGAATAGTCACACTCTGGCATCCCTGTAGGCTCTCTTTAGACATTGGAAGGGTGAAACAATTCTATCCTGTGGAATCATCTATTTCAAAAATCGTCAGTTAAGGCTTTTCTACCTTTTGACATTAGTCTACCCAGCACCATCAAAATACATTCTGCAAACCCTGAACAGCTTAGGGTTTTGTGATGCAGCAGATTTTTAACTGACAATTGTTTCTTTTATGTTCCCACAGTGTCTTTCTTTTACTGCTGTGGAATAGCTATCTCTTCACAATGCAGACACCTCTATAATACTTGAAACCAATACCTCAACATGCAGATTGGAAGATAGTAATTAGGTTTCATTGTGTAATAGGTGAGGTAAGGCTAGCACTTGGGAAATAGCACATATTGTATTTTCTGAGTTAAAACTACGTGGTATTTCAAAAGCAAATGAATGCTAATCAACTTCTACCCAATAGGCTCTAGAGAAGACATACATCCTCACCAGCATGCTGTTACACTAATGCTCTAATCTCTCCCAGTGTAACTGCAGTAGCATGATGAGCTTTCCTTTTTTCATGTCAATGTAACTAACAGAAGATCTCTTCAAAGCCAGAGTTTTCCCAGAAACAACCCTCAAGTAGAAGCAATGCATGTGTTGCCTTGTGATAAAGCTCCATAGAAGTAGGTGACAGCAACTAAACTAACAAAAACAAAAACCAAAACAACCAAAACCCTAGTCTTCCCCTTCTGGAAAGATTCTAAATGAGACTATGATTGTCATGGTTTAAGCCCAGCCATAAATCAGCCACACAATTGTTAGCTCATTCCCCTCCTTCCTCCCCCAGCTCCCGGAGGGATGAGGAGGAGAATCGAAAGAATACAACTCCCACCGGTTGAGATAAGAACAGTCCAGTAACTAAGGTATAATACAAATCACTTCTGCTACCACCAATAATAATAACAATAAGGGAAATAACAAGGGAAGAGAATAAAACCGCTCACCACCTGCCAACCTATACCCAGCCCAATGAAGCAGTGATCGAATCCTTCTGGATAACCGCCCCCAGTTTATATAGTGGGCATGATGTGCTGTAGTATGGAACACTTCTTTGGTTAGTTTGGGTCAGGTGTCCTGTCTCTGCTTCCTCCTGACTTTCCCTCCTCCCTAGCAGAGCATGATACTCAGAAAGTCCTTGGTCAGAGTAAACATTACTGAGCAGTGACTGAAAACACTGATGTTATCAACACTGTTCCCAGGCTGAAAGTCAAAACCACAGCGCTGCACCAGCTACTAAAAAGGAGGAAAATGACTGCTAATCCTGAAACCAGGACAGATCTAAACTGATTCTTTGACATGGATACTATTTCTTAAAAATAATGGTAAGCCCAATTTATTCTTATCCTTCTCTGGCAACATATTTATTCTTCACTGCATCCTGCTCTACAATAGGACACATGCCTACCAGCACATCTGAGACTCCACCATCAAAATTCTGAAACATGGCCCCAAAGATACAGTTCACTGTCTCATACATGTTAAAAACATATGCCCAGTGTTAAAACAGTCATGCGCCACACCTTACCTTTTACAAAACTCTGCCATTCTGTGCTTTGACCAGGAGAGATGCTTTTCTACCCCATAATCTCACAACCATTGTACCAGGAAGCTGAATTTTCCATTGATCAGCTTTTGTGCTTCTAAAACACACAATCTTAATTTGTCTTGTTCTTTTTACTAGGACAAAGTTCATCTCACCTTTGGCCAGTGTTATTCCAGGAGCTAAATAAATACTTAATTGCATTAATCTACAGCATTCTTCTAAGATTTTTTTCATGGATGATCAAAACAAAGAAATATTTGAAGACTGAAAATGTGTTTTTGAGTTTGGTTATTTTAAAACTCTGAAGTTGAATGAATAAAACTGACTCCGTAGTTTTTGGCTTGGTAAATGACAATAAAGTGTTTGGGTGCTACCTGAGAAGTGCTACCTTTTTTCTGGCTAGCTCCAAATGGAGGAAGTCGTGTCCAGCATTGCCTGAATAAAAACATTGTGTATCATGAAAAGAAATTGAAGCTCTGTCAGGGGAAAGGCACTTGATTAGGAAATTATAGTGTTACAGAGCTACACCATTTTTTGGAGGAAAAGCAGATACAAAAGAACTGTTAGTGAACAAAAGTGAAGAAAACTATGTGAAAGATTAAAAAGGAGTGAAAGAAGTTGCTAGCTTGCCACTTGCCTCCATGGGTCAAGTCCTATGCTCTGTGAAAACCCAAGTAGTGCAAATAACTGTGTTCATAATATAAAACAACTCACAATGAAGAACTGGGAAAAAGCATACTTGTATTGTATGTGCTTGAGAAATAATGGTTGTGAAAGATCCCAATTCTGTTTGAGTTTGCTAATCTTTGCATCTGTCTGATACAATAGTATAAAATGTGTACGGTGAAACATTTGAGGACTGTATTAAACATTCAAGAAAGACAAAGGGAACCAGAAGGCATTAATGAACCCTTCACCTTTGCATAGCACTGGTGTGAATACTTGCTTGCCAAATTCTATTCTTTATCTTACCTAGTTAGGTAATTTAAAGTTTATTCCAATTTTGGTTTTTCAACCCAAATCATGTAAACAGCCTGTGCACAAGAGTTCCTATATCAAACCTGTTACACTGCAATAAATAACATGCCACTGTACACAGCAGAATTATCTATGTTTGTAGCAGTAGTAGAAAAATTACTGCTAAGTGTTTTGAAGTGCTATGCCATAAACCATAGGAATGGAGATTAGGAAAGACAGCAGATACTCATCTACATTGCAAGTCTCTCAGATTTGTGCAGAAGTAGATGAAAGTGGAACTGGCTTTTAGTGCCCTGGGCTCAAGAGTTAGGATTTAAAGTGTCATGCGCTAAGTGCAATAACCTAAAGGTACTCAATTCTATACATTTTTTAATTTGAGCAGCTGTTCAAGAAATTAGAAAAGCCTGTGATTACTGCATTTCATATACATGCATCTTTCACTCAGCTGTCACAGCTGTCTGTCTGATGAAAAGCACACTTGGAGCTATCTTGCATTTTTTAGTTTTATCGCTAAAGCACAAATTCTACTAAATAGAACATCTCTTTGTACCAGTGTCAAAATCACTATCCCAGTCAATCATGTTCCAAAGATATAGCTTCCACATCTCCAATCAATGCTTGCAGCACTTTTACATAACCTGTTGTCATAAAAAAAGCACCACTTCTTTTGTTCAGGTAAGCTATCTTTAGGTGCTCTGGCTAGATTTATGTGTACTGACTAGATTATTGCACATTAATTTCCTGTGTACCTTAATTTAGTATCATCAAGTTTAAAATCACTTAAAATTGGCACTTAAATGGAAAACATTGAAAAATAGATACTGAGATAAAGAACTCTAACAGCTTAATCTCCGAGTGAGAGACTTGGTGTCATGGTTTAAGCCTCTCAGCCTCGCTGTTTGCTCACTCACTCCCCCATCCTTCTTCCCTCTGCTCCCAGAGAGATGGGAAGGAGAATCGAAAGAATGCAACTCCCACAGGTTGAGATAAGAACAATTTAGTCACTAAGGTATAACACAAACCACTACTGCTACCACCAATAATAATAATGACAA
>JASSUY010015986.1:0-59784 GCA_032466535.1 Forpus xanthops | reverse complement strand
ACTTTTCTTAATGAAGCACTTCAAACCTCCGTGTTGGCTTTGCATATTTCAATGAAGAGCAGGGTTATGATCAACTTGAGTTGCTCATCGACTTGGAATTTCTTAAATCACCCCTGTTTTATAAGTGCTTTAACCCAGCTAGTCCAACAAAATGGATATTTGGAAGTAAATTTTCACCTGCCTTTTTCTTTCAGAACAGAGCATGCATACAGCTGGTATGACTAGGCAAGTTTTGACTATCTCTGCACAAATCTGTATCTGGCATAGGAAGAATGCAGAATGCAATTCCAAATCATTTCTGCACGTTCAACAGTTCCTGCAAAACTGTACTGCAAAAAGAATAAGATCTTGGGTAAGTTTTTTTACACAATATCCCTTTTTGTTCGTTCTTTGGTTTTGCTCTGGAGACAGCAGTTGGCTGCGTATTTAGTGCTTCCACTGGGAAATGGAGTGCTCCAATCTATATTTATATAGGATCTATACCCTTTTCATCATTTAAGCTGTTTTCATACATCCTTCAGCTAGAGCGTCACTGGTGAAATAATTAGCACCTTCAGCTTGTTGTGGTAGTTGGAGGTTACTGCCTCCTTTAATCTCCCAGCAGAGCTGCTTGTATAAGCAATTCCTCATCTGCTTCAGTTCCAATCAGTTTGATTAGCAAAACTCGACTATGTATGCTGTATTTGTTAACTTGGATCATTTAGTTCAGAAGCACACAGATAAGAAAATGCAGCAGATTAGAAAAAGTATTACCTTCTACAGGGAATATTGAAGAGGAAGAAGGGCTGGAGGAGCAGCAACTGCTTCAAGCTGGTGTGACTCCAGACAGAAGAATATCTGCACTGAGTTAGCCTGAATGCACAAGAAAACATGTATTCTGGTTTATACTTTATACCAGAACAAACCTGACTTGTATCAGCTCAGGAGAACAGACAACACCTGACCTAGCATTAAGTTAGATTATTTCCACAGACAGATGATACTTGATCTAGCATAGCCTCTTCTGAGATGAAGTTACTCTTAGAAATGTTAATAAATACGATCTGGCGTAGAACATTCAAGAGTTCAGGGGAACGTCTTGCCTGGACTCAGCATTTCTGGTCTGTGCTCACTGAAAGCACAGTTAATATCCCATAGATACCATCCCAGAGTCCTTCAAAACAGGGATGAATACAGCCATTTCTAAATTACAAAAGGAAAATTAAAAAGTTATTCTTTCCTATCTGAGTAGAAATACAGCAGGAAAAGAAAGTAATTGACCATTTCTTGAGCTTGCAGATGGGTACAAATGGAGCAGAGGTTCAACATAAACATGGAGAAAAAAATAGAGAGTAACACTTATGTTTGGAGATTATCTCCAAGTTGGGTGACAGTCAAGCTCTTCCTGGACAGGAGTATTTCAAATACTGATACCCATCCTTACGCACAAACTGTTTCTTTCCTCAACAACAGGTATATGCTATTTTTAATGTCTGTATTGATATGATTTTGCTATTGTAACTACAACATTTATTGGCATACACTAATTTATAGGTAGTAACATAAACCATGGTTTTAATGCTGAGTTTGTGAATAAAGTGTTGACTGTGGCTAGTGTGACTTGTGCTCCTTCACAGTATTCTGATTCACTCTAATTTTTTCACATGATCACTTAGCATAAAAGTATGCAACTTTGCTCTGTACCTATGTCATGTTTTGTTGAATCCCCATCGAGATGCTAGTGCCCTGCAGCACCTGGAAATGTGCACTGATCTTCTGCAACACTACTTTCACCTCTTCAAGACTAAAATTGATTTTTCTCAAGCTGGCAGGTAAAGGTACAGTGTACCCAGTGATCCATAGCTCGAATGAGTGCAACGATACCAGCCTCAGTGGTTGAAGAAGCAGCAACTTTTCCAGTCTTTGCAAGCAACAGTGCAAGAAAAAACAGACAGTAGTGAAGAATTTATCTTGTAAAATGCCAGGCAGTCAAGTTGTTTTACTGCTGCTGGAGGCTATTGTCAAAGTTGCTAAGTAAATGGTGCAAATAGTTTTCTTTAATTGGAATGAGCTGGGATACCATGGTGATAGGCTTTTTATAGCATCCCTAACATAAACAGATAAAAAAGGATTTCTAAACTCAGATTTTATCACTGCATGATTTTTCCAATTCTACAGTTCACTGTGAAAGGCTCAAATCCTCCCTTTTGAACACTGAAATAGGAGGGAAGGCATTGGAGTCTATCCTTGCTCTCCCTTGCCACATAATCCTGCCTGTAAGGCCTAAGTTTATTGAAGAGAAAACAAGAAGTTAGAATATGCTTTAAACACAAAGACCAATCAAATCTTGCACTTGCTTAGCTGTTATTAGCAATTCCCTGGCACCTTATGCACTTCCCTAATGGAGCAGAGCAGTACATATATCTTGGACAGGAGAAACACTGGAAGCAGTGCCACCAGTGCCACAGACACCTTGCTACTCTGTTATGCCTTGATGCTTCCTTAGCACATGATTCAATAGAGAATGTGTGGCTGTGGATGTGATTTCACCCTGACCCGTTATCCAAGAAAAAAGCAGGGAACTTCAAGATAAAATCATTATTTAACACATCTCTGACTTGCTCTTTCACAATCACTCCAAAGTGCGTATGAGCAACAACATTTTTACTACTACTGAGTCCTGAAATAAATACAAGCAGTTCACATTTCTGCCTGCACCGGTTTCTGCAGAATCCAGGGCTTCACAAAGCCTCTTTATTTGATTCCCACTACGTGTGCGCAATGAAGAAGAATTTTCACATGCCCACGGAAACATGGCACAAAGGTAAACAGAAGACTTGAGACATTATAACAGCTGAAAATTGAGATCTTTGCAGTTACAAGTGAAAAGTGACCTTTGTGGGTTTAATTCCTGGTTTTGTTTTCATTGAATGTGATATTTCTGCCTTTTTTATCCTATTGGCAAACAAGGATTGCAAAAATGTAGGGTCTGACTTTCTGGAGTAGCTTTTTGGGGCTTTCCAGTACACAAGAGATGTGGATAGACTGGAGTCCAACAGAAGGCCTTCAGATCGTTAGAAAGCAGAAGCATGAGGCACACAGAAAGAAATTCAACTGTGGTGGTCATGGAATATCCTATTAGGATAGGTTAGACTAATGTCATTAAACTGAGGTAAGTAAAATTGCAATTAATAATAAATCACATGTTAGGGAAACAACCATCACTTCTCCTTTCACTGCACTATGCAGACCAATATCAAAATGTGTCTTCTTCCTTTTGCATTCATCAGATTAAAGCGTAGATGCTAACCTATGTTCTGTGTTCAGGAACAGAGGGAATTGCTTGTCATCAATCTTGTGTGCTCAAAACTGGTTATGAAATCCTGAGAGTGCAAATGGGAAATTAGCACAAAATCTGAGGAAATCAATGTCATTCTTACAGGCATATTAAAACTGTAGAAAATGAACACAACTTTGAAGGTTTGGGCTATTCCAACACCAAGTTTATGCAGTACTGACAAAATGCTATGGAAAAGAAATGAGCTTTAGTAAAACACGAAGATGATTTCAGCTAAGATTTTCTCTCTTTAAAACTTTAATGGCATATGTGTAAGAACAGATTATGCTAATTATATCTCTTGCTTGCAGTAACTTACCTTTTGAAATAATGGAGCTTCTGATAATCACAATTTCAATGTAACTGTTGAAGGAAATAGCTCCAGTTTTGGATATCATTCCCAGAGTGCTTCAGGCTATAATGCCTAACAGTTTTCTAATTCTATTCACAGAAAGTATAAATCAAGATTAGATTTCCATAATTTGCCCATACTCCAACAGTGATTAGCTCAGTATGCAACAATCCTATGGACCACAATCCTCAGGGAAAATTCACAGAGGTAACTGCACAGGCATAGGAATGAATTCTGTCACTGTTCCCTGGTACGAAGCAAAGACTAAGTTGTCACTGATATGGGGAGCGTTGCTTTGAAAAGGGATCTATCATGGCAGTAACATACCCGGATGTTCCTTTATCTCAAATGCAGAGATATTAATAGACTATTTAGTTTTTACTAAAAGGAGAGCTAGTAACACAGTCTTACTTTTAATTTATGGTTCGTTAGGTCTGTTTCTTAATGTGATTAATGACATATCACTCCTTAAAGCCTGGGACATTCATCAGCAGAACTGCATGCCCTTAAAACAGGTGTTGAGGGAATTTGAGAACGTTACAAGGCAAAGTTTTACTATTTCCAGAATAGCCTAAAATGACAAATTGCCAAAGAACAAAAACAATTACGTCTTGAAATAAGAATTAAGTTTTGTGGGGTTTATTTTTCTTGACATATATTTCTTTAAAGCTGCAAGGCCTTCATAAATCTGTATGTGGAGGGCACGCGACTGTAGATGTAAATATGAACACAGGAAAGCTAGAGAAGAAATAACTCAAATTTCAAAGTTTTTCAGTGCTGAATGCGAGACAACAGGAAAATTGAACCTTTCTTAAAGCTAGAACCTAGCTTTGATCAAGATTTGTCCTTAATGGAGGAAACACATTTTGAATCTTGATTATTGGGAGAAGAAAATAAGAGATACTAGAAAAGGAAGGAAATCCTAGAATACAACTATGTAGAATTAACAACTATGTAGAATACTGACCTAGATCACATTCTACATATAATAAAAATTAAAAGAAGTAGCTTCTAAGCAGCTCTGCAATTACAGCATGAAAGAGCAGTTCTCAAAATGAGTTATTTATTGCACAAAACAACTAAGGAAATATCTGTTCACAGAGAACACTACTGATAACACCAAGAAATAAACCAGAAAAGCCAGAGACCCTGAGGACAAAGGCCCTCTAAATTCTCAGGGAAGTAGAAACCAGCCTAAAAAGTAGACAGCAGCAGTGAGTCTCATTCCCCAAACTTTTAAGAAAGCCATGAAACTAATTAATTAATTAGAACTAATTGAAGTAGCTATTATTAATTATGATTTTTTGCTAATAGCTGTGCACCTAAGGACACTTTGGATCATAATTCAATATTTATGTCTCTTGTTTCACCAGGAGTCATCAGTTGGTGTTTGCTTTTCCGCTCAGTTCTGTGCATTCTTTGTTTTATCTTCCTTTTCCTCAACCCTGATTGTTTGTCTTACCCTGTTATTTCATCTTCTTTTTCATGTATATTGTAAATTCTCTGGAGTAAAAACTTGTTTCTTTGTTATAGGTCTGCAGAGAGCCCTGCATAAGTCAGCCATCATCTACGACTGGGGGTTTAAGTGATAGCATGCAAATAAATGAATAAAAGGATGTTTATTGCGCTTACATCCTAACAGAAATCACTGATTAATGGATATTAAACACTGATTTTATTAATTTAGAAAAACAACAAAGGAAAACCATTTTGGTAAACAAACCTTTAAAAAACCCCAACATTTCAACACAATCTGTTCAAGTTATCGCCAAAAAACCCTCCCAGTGCTGCTTTCAAAGACACAGCATATTCTGAGAGAGCAAAAGAGAAAGAAAAGCAATAAGCTGTACTGTCTGTCAAAAGGAGACCTGCGAATTACACACTGCTTTAGCATTCTGACCACTGCAGAGGACTAAAAACTGACTCATGGAGTTGAAATTAAAGAGATGCTGCTAAGTTTGCCCCCAGACAAACATTTTTCACGGGTCCAATTTACTCAGAACTGGCCATTGTGAAAATCTACATTAATACCAGGGTTTTTTTTCATCATTGCAGGGCTGGTGAACAAGTGCTAATGTCAAATGTTAATAATTTCAGTCTGAAAATTCTTACCTGAATGATGACTTCTAGACACTTTCAATTCAGTTTGTGCTAGAAGCCAGAGCCTGTCTGACACTAAGACCAGGAATGCAGACGTAGCTCTGATCTGCTCTCCTTTCAGCTTCATCAGACTGGGCTCGACCCACTAAGAACAAGGGATCTTGATCTCTAGCCATAGTTGTTCTTCCTTGTAAAACAAGGAACACAATTTTTAATACATCTGCATTTTCATTCAATATAGCACAAACTGCTTTCAGAATACAGGTGAGAAACAAAACTATAGCAAACATACCTGAGGTTTTGTCTACCATTTAAGAACAATGGCTTCCTGGATTCCTAACATAGTTCTGCCTCATGAAAAGATCTGGACTTTGTAAATGGTAAAATAATAAAAATGGACGTAAAAATGAAGACTTAAAAGTGCAAGTGTAGCTACATCACTGTTGCCTCTGTGGACTACGTCAGGAAGAGACCCTTGATCTTTGAGCCACTTGATATGGTGAAAATCATCCTAGAGCTAGCTTCTTCCAAATCACATTAGTGTCACAGACCAACACAGTATGTGGTGTTCTTTGTAGCAGGATGTATGTTGGATGACCTTGACTGCTGTGCGAGAATGACTGATACTGTGCCAAGATAGCATTGGAAATGCTCTCAAATAGTACATTTTAATTTTCATATCCATGTTGTTACATCTGTTTTCTTCTAAACCCGAGTTCTAAATTCATCCTAAGTATTTCTAAAAGCATAATTACTTAAACTTTTCATGGTTTGTTTTACCTCCTTAACAACCGCACTTACAAAAATGAAATTTCATCCTCATTCTCACCTCTACCTTTGAGTATTCTTCTCCTCTTTAAAAATCAACAATCTGCTACTAATAGATACTTCACATAAGATGTGTTAAGTGGTCTTTTACAAAGGATGTTTTATAGCAATGGATTACTGATAACATGCCAGCCATCTAAATCAGAATATGCTTTAAGATACAAGTGGAACACTACCTTGAGTAATTATAAACTTTTATGTAACTTTTCCCATATTTCACCTTCTATTTTCAGTTATTAGAATCTTCTAGTATCTGTAAAATCAGGATAAATCTGCACCTGTTTTAGACTGAAACAACATAAAAATGGAATCAACTAGGAGCAGCATCAGATGCTGTCTTTCACTGGATGACCATACCTCATTACACACACTTTTACCTAGACAAGGCCAGACATGAAGACCATCTGTCTCCTGGGAAGTTGTGCTGTTTGCCCTGTTTTCTTGTTAACAAACACCAAATTTTGCTTTTCCAAGCCATAGAACTGGAGGCTCAACATCAGCCTGAGCCTTTCTAAAAGATAAGCCCTGAAGTTTGTCCAATTGTATTGGAAAAACTCCCACAACTTAACAGACTAACACTTGTCTACTATTGCTCACCTTGAGCATGCCTTTCTGGACAATGTCAATCACCGTACAGCACTGTATCATTATGCTTGGAAAAAACAGAAGTCAGAGCAGGTTATCGAAGAAAAAATGACTGTTTTGTTCACTTCAAGCCTAATGTCCACCTTTCTTCTGTTCCAGCAGTCAAACTCATGCCTAGAAGAGTTATAGAATAATTAGCACAATTCAGTTTGGTTTTTGCACATAGTAAAAGTCACTTTTATTCATCATTAGGAACAAACTTCGAGGAACAGAATTTGGGTTTATTTTGCTCCTCTCTCAGTTAACTTTCTCTGGTTTTAGCAGTCCTCACATTATTTGTGCTGGTCAACTTCTGACCAACATACTATTTCAGGAGTATTCAGGGACCTGGTATTTCATTTTTTGCTTCCAAACAACCAAATGCATTTGTCCTGTTTATGGGAATGCTCCTTTGATTACAAACTGGTCGAGTTTTTCTCTGATGCTACATGACAGGTATAGTAGACAGCATGGTTTCTGCTTGCTAAACACCTGTGCCATTAAAAGATACAGCCTGGGAAATGACTTAGGCATGAATCAGTTTTTATATCCCCATATAAACCAAATATGAGATAAATCAAATTATTGTTTAATATACTTAATTATCTTTTAATGTGTCTCAAGTCATATAGCATATATCCTGTAAAAAGCACTTGGTTTGGTCCTCTGAACATGTCATGTATATCTTAATGATGAGAGATGACACAAGAAATTCTTGCTGGAGTCAGAATCCACTGGAAAAAAATGAGTTCCAAAATAGAGTCTACTCCAAAAACTGTGTTAGTACAGGCATATTTCATTTTGAAAAGGGTGCATTAATTAGAAATTCCTTTCTCTGAAGACAGTGAATAATCCATTTTACTGATTAATATTATCATAGAACCGTGGAGGTTGGAAGGTAGCTCCTGAGCTCAGCTACTCCAAGTGCCTGCTCAAAGCAGGGTCATATACAGTGGGTTGCCAAGGGCCTCAGTCCACTCTCATTTTGATTATCTACAAGAATACATATTTCACAGCTCATCTGGGCAAAACTTCTTGACAACCTTCACTGCAAAGAAAGCTTTTATCTTATGTTTAACTTGGATTTCTTATATTGTGATTTGTGCCTATTAGAACTCATCCTGTCACTGACATCTGATAGGTGTTTTTAAAGGCTCTTAATTCTACTAATAGTTTATATGTGAAATAAACTAAATACATTTTAAAGAAAAGGATTTGCAGTTCTGGAATAACGCAAACGATACCACTTTAAAGTGTGTCCTCTCCACAACTGAATTCCTGTTATTAGTGAACACTGGACTCTCAAAATGTGATAAAGCACCTTTTGGTAATAACTTCAACAGTAAAAGGTACTTTGAAAACTGAAAGAAATAGCAATTTCTGTATAAAACATTTAATACTATTTGCTTGGCTTAAAGAAAAACACGTCATAATCCAAAGTATTCTGTGGCTTAAAGAATACTGAGATTAGCACATTTCTGTTGCAGGAGTACACGGACATGAAGTCTGGAATATGAGTATCACTAATTTTATATACTTCTACACTGCCTATACTTTTATTTATCTATACACGTGATGCCGTGTAATCAGTTGGATATTGTTTGCAGTTACTAAGCTCTCCATTTTTAACAAGCCTGATAGAAGGAACCTGTTAAATGTCTACAATATGTTCACGTTTCACAGTACATAATAAAGTCAAACACACTCTTACAGCTACTTCATTGCAAACATACTGGCAAAGAAATGAAATCTTCAAAGGAGTGAATTCCTCTGAAGGTGGTGATTGAAAGCATTTTCACATTTCAGGAAAGGAGCATTTTAACATCGTGTCAGGCCTTCTTGTGTTCCAGATAACACCTTTGGTATAGCATCTTCAAGCATCAGAGTGAACTTTTGCCACTGATTCTACTGTAAAATTAGATTAATGCATTGTACTCACGGGTGGTTGTATTCAAATGATAATTTTTTGCTTGCTTCTTGCTATTCACTAGGAAATAACCAACTCCATATGACTCATCACGTTGTGGGAGTTCAATGCCAAGCCTGCTTGCACACAAAAGAAAATCACATAATTACACTAAATTTTGCAAATCAAAAACTTCTTTGTAATTGCCTTAAGATTATTTTACATTCCATTTTCAGAAGATGCTTCCCTGTGTAGCTATTTAGCAGGAACATTTATTATGAAAGTTAATTATAGGCTCTTAAAGAATTAAACAGGGCTTTTTGGTTCTTTTGGGTTTTTTTTACCCAAGGCATATCTCTATTACAGACATTTCTGAATTTGGGGGTTACGTTTTGGTTTTGCTCACATTCTTGACAATCTGATTAAGGAAACGTCATTTATTTTACATATATCTAGTCTGTACTTCATTTTTATTGAAAAGATGTGCTATTGGGCAAAAAAAAAACACCCTCCAAACAAATGAGAACTGATGTTCTGAACTAATTTTAAATTAAGGAAAATACATTTAAATGAATCAGGAATGGAAAAATTGCTGACACACTTTGAAGAACATGTCAACCAACGTACAGCTGAAAACAAGACAGGACTTACAAAGCACCGCTTCACTGGAGAAGAGAAGGGCCAGGGAGGAAATTGAGCCAAAAATGAAGTTTTTCCACTTTCTGACATTTGTTTCTTGTGGGTCGTCTTGAAGCCCAACACTGCCAATCCAGCCATCAGCAGCTATTTCTGATGTGTTGCTTCCTAACTTAAGTACAGACTGTCACTTGAATCTCTACAGAATGTTACTGTCTAAGAAGGCTGAACTGGTAAGGGGGAGAAGAAACCAAGAAAATCACTTCTAATTACTGTTATGTCATATTGGGGCCTGACTGGAAGTGTCAAAAATCCATCCTTATTTCTTATAATAGAGTAGAATCAAAAAAAAAGGCTCAGATTCTTGAGCCACAGCTCTGTCTGGTTCCTGAAATGTGTTTCACTAAACAGGATTTCTAGACTGCAGGCAAGTGGGGAGAAGTAATAAAGGACTTCTCATTATTTAATGATAACCGGGCACAGAGTTCTGTTTAGCCAATTTTAATGCTTAGAAAATTGGATTTTGATGAGGTTTCTGCACCTTAATTCCCTCTCACTATGCATTTCTTACAAAGGACTATTATATAAAATAGTGACTGAAGGCTAGCCCATACTTTGCATAGTTGAAGATGTTTTATTGCCGCTGTGAACATTAGACACCCTGCTTATATCCACCACCTATTAACAGAGTGGGACAGAAAATAAGATACATGCTGTAAAACTCACTGGTATTCTCTCCCATCTTTGGCATTTTCCTCTGCCTTTCTTCGAATGCTCTGCAAAGCAGTTTTCTATTTTTCACTTTCCCCTCTACCTCTATACATTAAAAGGGAATAGAATTCTTAACTTTATGTGTAGGTGACAAAAAATTCCTTTTCCCTCTACTTTGGGGATGACTTTGAGACACATTTCAAAGCTGTTTGACAGATCCACAACTCCTTTTGCCCAAGTCCTGGCTGAATTCCCATCTTGTAATTACATTCCACCTACCTAAAATTCTCCCTTTAGTTCAAGTGTGCCATTTTCTGGGCTCTGTTACTTTACTTATAAACTCCCACTGAAACTAAAGAGAAAGGCAGGCAGGATTTGGTTCACTGGTCTAAACACGTTATATACAATGAACCAATTGTTCAGTAAAGCTAGTGAAACTATTTCTGTAGACCTAGCCTTGAATACTGAATCAAAAGCTGTTGCTGACTATTAACATATTGGCCTCTGACAGCATTTGAGCTCCTGTTCTGCTTGGTTCAAAGTGGTGTGGAATGAAAATCTTTTGACAGGGAATCTGGAACTCATAAGCCAATGCCCAATAAAAACTATGTAATAGCAACCCCCTCTCTGAAAACCATTAAGTGGCTCCCTTTTTGCTTCAGCGGGGAATTAAAAGTTTCCAAAACTTTGTTTTCCAGGAAAGAGAAATGTCAGCCACTAGTGGAATTTGCTTTTCAGGTCCCTAACGTAAACCGCACTCTCGGATTAGAGGAGTGACTTAAACAGCCTTGTAGTTCTAGGCTTTCCTTTCTTGATTAACACCTTCCAGTCACCTGAACTTTCACATGTACTTGAAAAATATTGCTAAACATATGCAATGTTCTTAAATCCTGATTACTAAATCCTGATGAAACCTAAAGGAAGATCAACGGGTCAGAAGGACTGATATTTGCAAGATAAAAGCAATTTAACTTGAGTAAAATATGAACTATTAAGCAGTAAGATTTTCAAAACTTCCAAGATCTTTTGGTGCTTAAAAATTAAAGCCAGTTCAGAGAAGTGTAGTTAGTAAGAGGAATAAAGGTGGCATTTCGATGCATATGAGAAGAGTAGCGATGACTATGGATACAAAAAATTGATCTTGGAGAAATAAAAACTATCAGAACATCAGCAAAATGAGAAAAAATAAATGAGGTAGAGTGAAAAAGGAAGTAAAAAATGAGGGCAGCAGAAAAGCAGGTAAATTGACATTATCTCTTCCAATTAATTGTTTTCCTCAGCTTATGGTGGAATTCTGTGTTCAGAATCATCTCTTCTATATTGCATTGATCACAGTAAATTTTGTGCTGTTTAGATTTGCTACTAAGTTGACAGAGGGATTTTCTCAGCAGTTTGCTTTGGTGGCCCAGTGATTGCCATCCCAGCGTTGTGATATCTATTCACACAGAACATATTTGTTTGCCTACTGGAGGTATGGAAAGAGGGCAAAAAACTGGCGTGGACATGATGACCTCCATTGTGAATTTGACTAAGTGACCTAACGGTTGCTGTGAATTCGTGTAACTCTCATGCTCTTCTTGAAACAGTGATAGACCTGATGGTTATACACAGCATGCACCCAAATGATACATTTTCTCTTTCGAATCACTGGTATCCTCTCAAGAAAGCACTTTGAAACATGCTGAGAGCTAAACACAGAACTGGCTTCATCTGATGGCTAATAACATGAAATGGAAGCTAGAAAAGCCTGTCTTGAGTCTTTTTCCTCTACTAACTTAAGCCTTAGGGAAAGTCACTGAACTTCACTAAGAACCTCCTGTGCCTCCAAGGTGGTGGGGGAAGAGGCTTGCCAAAAGGGATTCAGTCTCAACAACTTTACAAGGTAAAGACAAGATTTTGTCTACTACTTTGAAAATGTAAAAGCTAATAAAAGATGGCTATCTGTGGGGTTATGTACTGTAACAAATGAACAAAACGTGTACTACAGTCATTTGTGTGTGTGGAAATAGTTACCTTTCTACAGCAAAAGCATAGAGTGCCAAATGCTGATCACAGGGACATGTTATCAGAATGAGGCCAACAGCACAAGGACAATGACAGTATTTATCAGCGTTGACTAAGCGTATGCCACACAAACTTCCATCTACACTCAGTAGTTAACAAATACATTAGATGAGAAGTCAGAGAAACCAAACATTTTCCATCAAGCTGGAAGTGAGAATTGCCATTAGACTTTCTCCTGCAGACTGTTCCGTAGCTCCTCTAACAGTTGTTCTGGTGGCAGGACAGGTAACAAGTCCTATTGTTCCTGGGCACTACTGAACCCCCTAAAGCAGTCGAGCTCACTTGCTTTCCATTTATTGATAAAATTTGCATCTGCTGCACCTGATCTTCTCTAATCATTTTGTCTAGTGCTAAATCTTTACCTTTTCCTTTTGAATGATCGCAGCTGTTGGCTGATTATATGCAAACTGCAGCTGCCTTTTAAAGAAGCTACAGATTTACCAGAGAACGCACTGGACTCAGAAGGAAATTCCACTATCAGCAGACTTTCCAGCTGATGAAGAGACAGAATGCTAAGAAAAACTAATTTACTTTTTTGTGTGAGGTAGAAGGGTTATATTCCTCTGGGCCTTTATTCCTCTGCATGCCACTTTGCAAATGAAACACTGCATGAGTACTCTATGAAGAAAAGCATCATGAATACTAAGTTAGTCTAGAGTTGCACAGGAATATAAAATGCATTGGTTCTAGTTAAAATCAATTTCGCCTTGGAAGTAAGTATTGGATTCACCTCTCTCCCCCCAAAACACTTAAATGAGTGGAAAATACAACTGTAGTCACTGTATGCTGAAGTGGTAAATACACAACCAAGCAACCCGGAAATCTTTTGGTAGAATGAGTAAAACTCATTTTCATTGTTTCACAGCAAAGGGGTACGGCCTCTGGAATGAATTCACAGGGTTTAGCTGTGCTGATTCAATAAATCAGCAACCCTTTTTTCCCTGCCAGCACTAACAAGATATAATTGGAGCAGAGTGGCTTCCGGAAGTTGAGTCACTGGTTACCATGGAGTTATCGATGGAAAGGAGAAGAAGTGGAACAGAGCAGAATTCTTTTAGAAGTTTTTAATTTTTCCTTTTCAAAACAAGCTCAGGAAGGAAATGGGCTACATGAAATTATAGAAACAAAACCCTGTGCGCTGCTGCCATGAATGTCGCAGCTGCGGGATTTTTCCTGCTTCCCTTTACATTAAGTTAAAATAAACTACTGAGCTAAAATTTCATAGTCATCACTGACTTTAAGGACAGAAACTGATGAGTATCCATGTGAGTAATACACCAGTAGAATCCAACCTTCACAATCTTTTGAAGGCCCAAATGGCTTTGAATAGCTTAACCTTGCAAAGTGAATTAAAATATCTTTCACATGTGAAAGTGAAGGAACTCTACTACTTGACAAAGATTTTCAAGCTTTCCATATGGGCTTGTTCACAGTCAATATGTCACTGAAATGTGCAACCAACTTCAGCTATATTGTAAAATATGCAGTAGTATTTAAAGAAGGGTTATTGATGGTACTGGTTCACCTAAAAAGGCAGAGTAAGTCAATTTGGGGCTGTAAAACTGACTTATATGCATTTCTTTAGTATTTCTTAGGCAGCATCAATTACAGGCCTTACTGAGCTATTTTCACAAAATACAAGCACAAGAGATATCATTAGATGAAGATTGATACTATTGTTCTATTATGACTTAATCAATTGAGAAGGATAAGCAAATCACAGCTTCCTTTGCTCTGTTTCCATTATATTCTAATGTTATACATATAGCTAAGGTATAGACTGCACATTTTGGGTAGGCATTTTGCTTCAACATCAAGGAGCTTTCCATGTAGCTTGACAACAAAGTTAACCTGGCTTTGCAGTGCCACGTTGCAGATCAAGAATACTGTGGTAGATTGATACCATCGCGCTTGGCTGATTCGGCTGGCTCTAGCGTTTGACTAATTACCTTGCAGGGGCCGTTTTTTGTTTGTTTGTTTGTGCCTGTGGAGGTTAGTCAGAATGATACACAAGCATGTAAACTTGCACTGCTGGATACTCCAGTAATTAATAGATCTGGTATCATTGCTGTGGAAACAGAGGCTGAATCAGAGGGAAAAAGAAGTGCTTCTTTCTAAGATTTTCATTTCTTTAACTTTCGGATAATGGGGCAGGCAAAACAGCCTTGAAAATTAACACAAATAAAAACCAATAAATTACCTCGTTCACAGAGAGAGCAAGGAGAATAAAGCTCATACACAACCCAACGTGAACTGAAAGATCTCATTTGCCCAAGCAGGTGGATAAACAGCCACCAGAATTCATCAGTAGAGCTCATCAGAAATCTGATACACATCTTTGAGATCACAGAGGTCTTGAACAGGCATAAAGGACAAGAGGTATGGCCTGGTCTTTCAGGCTTGGACTAGATACTGCTCACAGAAACATTTAGTGAACATTTTCTGTAAAGCTACCTCGGTGTGAATTGTGAAATGGATAAAAAGCCCCAAATACTGTAAGGCATTGCAAGTGAGGAAGAAAATGAACTTACAAGGTGCAAACTGAAACAGAGCTGTGTTTCAAACTAGGACACAAAGCTTGGAAAGAGCATTCTCCAGCCCAAGAAACCTCCTGCCTACTGCCAAATACTGTGGATAGAAAATACCCACTATGTTGGTGAACACAGCACGCTACAGCACTACTACATTGATGGCACTGGTGTGCATTAGCACAGCAGGTGCTGTGCAGTGAAGGAATTAAATATTGTAAGAGTCTTCTCTCAGCAGAATCTGTTGCTTCTCCACCTCCCAGCTGTTTTTCTCTTTCACTGTGGATGTTGGAGGACTGCACAATCTGGTTTAAAGTTTGGCAAAATTCATTATCTTTCTGTTGTAATTCCCATTTTCTTTTGTGTTCTCCGGGAGGCTTCTGCAAATCCATCCACCATTTCTCTGCTGCACTGTATAAACTGCAGATTTTTGCCTTAAAAGATTAACTAATATTTTGTTGAATTTTCATGCAAACTGTTATGAACTGAGAATACTCTTCTGTTCAGTTTGGTACTTCTGCACTATCACAGCCATTTCCTTATGATATCTCATCATCCTTTAACTGTAATCCCCATTTACCTTATTACCTAATCAAACTGCAGCTAATAGATGTAACAAAACGTTAATTCATTTCTCTATCCTTTTGGTGTACTTCTGATTCTTTAAGCGAAATGCCACATTTTGCATATCTATACCAAAATCTCCCATAGTTGAATTCTGAACCTCCGAGCTCTATACTGTATGAAATGTCATTCTTCAGGGTTGAATACGTTCTGATAAAATAGAGATTTCTTTTTCCAGCTCCCAAAAATACATCCTTTTGCCTGAAAAACCTCCAAAGCTTTCTGCAAATTATTCACTTTGTGCCTATACATACTGTTTCAACATACGGAAAAAGCACTTGTTCATACTAAGAATTAGCTGTCTGTTATCATTCTTTTCTCTCCCTGGATCTCAGACATATGCACACAGACCCACACAGTCCTTTACACTTTTGAAATGAAACCAATTTGTCTGCTATTCTGATGCAAGATGTATCAGGAGAATAATGCTTCCAAGAAATCCGGGTGGAACTGCTGGAGATGTACAAGATTTGCTTGTTCAAGATTGGATTTTCTCTTTGGTAGATTCATAGATTTCCAAAATGACATGGCACAGAAATTATCTCTTTGCTTTTCCTAGCTGAGCATGGCGAATAGTGTGCCTTGTATGATTCTCCTGGGGAAAGGTACAGAGATAATGAGACATATTCATGTACAGAAACTATATCCAATTAATAAGGAGTCACAATTAGAAGAAATTAAATTCTAAATGATCTTGTATTAAAAACACATCTATTAAAGCCTTAAAAGGGGCAGAGAGAGACCTCATAAATGGTAAGACTGTTATCTAATAATGGGAAGAAAGATGAGATATTGAAGGGTGGGAATTGAGATGATCATAAACTAGTACTTGCAAGTTCTGCCTTAGTGCTTACAGATACCTAGCTTATTGTGTCTACCACTACAGCACCCAAGTGCTAAACATCTTTTGGGACATTTTTAGAGCTGACTGAATTACCTTGTAAAATAAATGATTAAACTGCAGTTAAGCTGAAAGGTTAAAGTATGGTCTTTAAAGCAACTGAAAACTGACAAAAATCATTGCTGTTCAGTGTTTTCTCAGTCCATGAATTTACTTAGTTACCACTTCTTCACTTACTTCTTCTATACAAATACTTTTAAAATACTCTTCCTCTGCAGAAATCTGACATCTGCCCTCTATAGTTCACTTTTCAGTTTAAGAATTCCTATGCCTAGGCCAATGGAGGTCTTATATTTGGGAAGGTACTAATGTGGTTGTCCCACTTACATCTAGAATGTCATAAATCTAAACCAGAGAACACTGATTTTAATACTTTGTATTTTTCTGATGCAAAGTCTAATCATCAATCTTGTGCTTTTATTCTGCAAGTCCAACAATTTATGAATAGTAGACCTGGAAGTTTGGGTCTACACAAGCATTAACTTTGTGAATAATGGCACTTGTGTAACTGATGAGATGTACTGTATCTGTGCAGAATCTCTTTTTCTCAGCATGCTTATTTTATGCAGGAAAAGACAGAATACCTCTTCAGTGGATTCTGCCTGCCAAAAATGTATCAGGCAAAACTCATGATAGTTTCTGTTTGTTGAAAATATGACTGTATATGGCTTAATAATATTATTTTATAGAAGTAATGTGAAATAGAGATTAAAATGTAGAAAGATGTTCATTTTAAACCTCACTGACTATATGAAGAGAACGTGTTTTTAGGGAGAAGTAGAGCTGATTTCTGCACTGAGTTGCAATCTAGATGTAACGAATCCTTACCTCTTGAACAGTCTAAATGATATCAGGAACAGCCTATATTGTATATATAGGGACCCCGAACGTATTATCCTCCTTTCAGTTATTAAACAAAGGCTGGCTTGGATTTGAATCCATTTTGCAAGACTTTCACTCTGCAAACAAGACTCAGAGCTAGCTTATTGCAGGAACTTAAATTGCACCAATAACTATATACCTTCTTAGAAGGCAGACTTAATTGCTACCCTTTCTTGGCATCAACTCTTTGAAGAGCTGTGGTAACACAGGGAGAGACAGAAAACGTGTCTTTAAAACATTACACTAGAGAGAACAGCACACGGGATTAACTATCAGATTGATCCTTGTGCCTTAAAAAACAGCCCAGAGAAGCTGGATAACTGAAAAGCTTTATTTTTCACTCATCCTCCTCCAGCCTGTTTTTACTTTGTAACTTGCTAATGCTTCTTATTGTTATGAGAAGTCTGAGATAATGGCACCATTTTCATAACATAAATTAATGTTTTTCCTTGCAAGTTCATGGCGTTACCCCTGGATCTTCTGCTTACCTACTAAAGAATGCACTTTTAAGATACTTTTTCAGCTAAGTGCTAATAAAAGTAACTTTTAACTGAGGTTTCCAGTACTCTCTTCTGGCTGAGCTAAAAACGTGCAAGTGATTATCATGATCATAATGTGACACTTTTATCCTTTATTAATTATGAAAGACTAAAGATGGAGAACCCCCCCACACACACCTTTTTCACATATCCACATGCATTTATTTCTTAATATGTAATACCTACCTTACAAGATTGTGTATTGAGTACATCTGTTTGAACTTCACTTCAATCAAATAATAATTGGTGCAAAACGTCCTTTTTAGAGTCACCTATTCTGTCCTAAAGGTGATAAATTATAGAAGGATAGAAAAGATGAACAAAGACAGGAAGTCTTCAGAAGAAACTGCCAGGCACCAGTTCTTATACATTTACATAAGCACAGCTCATGCAGTACTAATATGGAATTCATAGCTAAATCTGATTTAAAAGAGGTCACATACCACATGACAGATTTCTTGTAGAACAATCTTGATAATTTATTCATCAAGATGGTATCAACTAGGATATGACAGTAGGGAAGGGAAGTAGAAACAGAAAGAGCAGGATGGGGAAAGATGTGGTAGGATTGGAATATATTGTACGGTTTTTAGAACAGGAGGGAAACATTAGTAGTAGGAGCCAAAATTAAAGATGAGAACTAAAAGCAGGTACAAGAATAAAGGAAGCTAATAAGGTAGTGTTGTGTGTGTCTGATAATTATAGTGACAGAAAACAGGAGTGGAAGCAAGAAGCACTACAGCTGGAAAACACAAACCAAAAGATAAAGAACAAAGTGAACTACAAAGCTGTGATTGAAGGTCAAAGCATTAGCATAGGAGCACTTGAGGAAATGGTCAGTAGTTCGGTTACAGGCAAAGGAAAGACGTAATGTTGCTGACATAAAATTGTTGAGTGAATTGTAAAAGAAGATGAATATGCAGTAAAAAAAAAAGAGATACTTGCAGGAGCTAATCACAGATGAAGAATGGAGATAAGCAATGTGCTCTGTATAAACAAGTGATAAATTAATAGAGAGTTGTATTACAAACCAGGAAACTGAACAATGACTTGCAAAAAGAAACAGAAACTATGGTACACCGCTAGCATGGACAGAAATTGTTAGGGTCACAAGCAATTAAAGTAACTAAAATTAAATACAGTAACGTCATTTGTGGAAAGAGCAAATTAGTTATTGAGTGGGAAAAATGATGACATTGTAGATTTGTTGTACTTCATCTGACCAATTAGTAAAATTATTTGTAATAGAAATTGTTAGGAGTTCTAGTTTTGAACAAGGCAACACAGAGGCGCACAGGATTTATTACTGTCATGGTTTAGCCCCAGCTGACAACTGAGCACCATAGAGCTGGTCGCTCAATCCTGGTGGGGTGGGGGAGAAAATTAGAAGAAGAAAAGTGAGAAAACTCACGGGCTGAGATAAAGACAGTTTAACAGGTGACACAAAGCTGTGTGCACAAGCAGAGCAAAGCCAGGAATTCATTCACTACCTCCCATGGGCAGGCAGGTGTTCAGCCATCCCCAGGACAGCAGGGCTCCATCACGTGTAATGGTGACTTGGGAAGACAAATGCCATCACTCTGAATGTCCCTCTAGTTTACATACTGAGCACGATGCCATATGGTATGGAATATCCCTGGGGTCAGCTGTCCTGTGTCAGCTGTGTCCCCTCCTGACTTCTTGAACTCCTCACTGGTGGGGAAGGGTGAGAAGCCAAAAAGTCCTTGACTCTGTGTAAGAGCTGCTCAGCCACCACTAAAACATTAGTGAGTTATCAACATTATTCTCATCCTCAATCACATATGCAGCGTTGTACCAGCTACCAGGAAGAAAATTAACTCTATCCTAGCCAAAACTAGGACAGTTACATAAATTGCTCAGAGGATTTCTCTAAAAGCTTTCAAAAATGGGAAAGTACGCATTGAAAATTTTCCTTTAGTAAAAATAGAATAGAAACACTTCATAACTTCAATGGAAACCAGAGTAGACGATCAGTAGAGACTCACTGCTCCCAGTGGGAGTGCTGACTGAGAGATGGCACACAGCAGTGTTTTGCCCTCCCCAATAACCAAAGGTCAAATCTAGTGCCTCAAAAACCAGTAGACTCAGCTGCTCATCCTTCAGCTATTCCAGACAGCAACTTCAGGTAGCACTTAGCTTGTGAGGTGAATATGGGGTGCCAGAATTACACAGCTTAATTCGTAGAGAAATTGCAACACATCTGTTGCCAAGTGTGACTGGCGCATGCTCAAGTTTTGAATAAGATTTGAAAATACCAACTGAAGACACCTGCATGGTGATTGCTTTTTTGGATTAAAATACAGAAAAATAATGAAGAAAGGCCTAAGTTTGAGAAGAATCTTGCAGATTTTTCTCTCATTCAAGAACTGGGCCACTTTGAACAGAAGCCCAATCATTTCTTGGTCCCAGAGTGGAAAGTGATTCTGTCAAGGTAGATTTCAACAGCCACTGAGAGAAGATGGAAACTACTTCAGTGCTATTTCTTCATGCCTCTTACATGTATGAGCACATAACACCACTGGATGGTCTGGAAAGCAATAAATGAGGAACTTAAGTTCTGGCATAAACAAGTTGGAAGAAGTTACGCTATTATACACTTACATCAAGCAGTGCCAATCAATCACAATTCAGACACTGAATCAAGGATACACTTCAGCACCAAAGGATTCTTGAAAACAAATATATTAACAGATATTATCTCAGAACTAATTCTGGTTTTCCCTCCACAAAATATCTCATCAGGTTTCTCTATCACAGCCCTGAAAGCCAAAGGAAAGTGAGCAGCAGGTCAAGGGAAGGGATTCTGCCCCTCTGCTCTGTTCTGGTGAGACCCCAGCTGGAGCACTGCATGCAGCTCTGGAATCCTCAGTATAGGAAAGACACGGACCTGTTGGAGGAGGCCCAGAATAGGTCACAAAAATCATGAGAGGGTTGGAGCACCCTGCAATGAGGAAAGGCTGAGAGTGTTGGGGTTGTTCACCTTGGAGAAGGAAAGGCTCTGGGGAGACCTTATTGAAGCCTTTCTACACTTAGAGGGGGCTGATAGAAAAGAAGGAGACTTTTTAATAGGGCCTTTAGCAACATGACAAGGGGTAACAGTTTTAAACTAAAAGAGGGGAGACAGAGATCAGATATAAGAAGATATACTTTTCAATAAAGGTGGTGAAACACTGGCATAGGTTGCTCAGAGAGGTGGCAGTTGCCTATCTCTTAGAAAGGGGGATTGGTCTAGATGGGGGTTCTCTGCAACACAAACCATACTGTGATTCTATCAGCAGCAGCAACAGCCTAGAGAAACAGAGCTAAATTTAACACAAATAATGAAGAGAAAAAATGATGAGTGCTTATAAAACATCAAGGCTTCTGTCAGCCGTTCAAATATTGCCTGGTGTAGAGAACAGGAAGAGAAATATCATAGCAGGAAGCTAAAATCTGCAAAGCTATGAAATTAGCTTATCAGACAAACGACTGTGATAACTCACCAGCAAAGAGTTCATCTCCCATGAGAAACAAGAAGATGAAGAACCTGTTGTCAGTCATGGCCCTTAGGCACCCCAGGAGTTTTGTGTCCACCACCACCTAGATAAGGTCAGAGGGAAAATATAACTACACTGGAAGCACAAAAATGCTGAGTTCTTCAAACTGTATTGTTCATATGCTGCTGCAAAGTATCTTTTTAGAGGACATTACCAAAGAAGTAGTCAGTCTGCCAGCAAAAACCAGCATTAGATCACATGGAATTTAGCTTATGGGGGAAGACATCCACGGTCTCTTAGCTGTAGTGGGACATAGCAGATGAGAAATTGACAGGTGCTAAACTTCTATGGTGAGTTTTCAACTTCTTCCCTTTTCCAATGGTTGAATAATGCTGAAAATTAAATGCCCTTCACACACAGAGTTCAATTAAGCTGAGTAGACGCTGTAAGCAAAATCGGAGAGCAAAGTCTGCCTAATTCCAAATAGTATTGGCCTCAGCAGAAATCTATTGTGACAGCCAAAATGGCATTTTCTCAGTTTAAACTACAGCTTTAGTTAAAGAAAGTTAAAAACCCGCATAGAACACAACTTTTAAAACTCTCTCTTTTTCATTCTGGGCACCCTAATTAGAAAGGTGCTTTCTTGTGTTAGTAGAGAAACGCAAAGGCCAAAGGAAGGAAGGACAGCAGTTCCTGCCGTCTCACTAGCGTTCCACGTTGCCAGCATGTAATGCTTTGATGTTAGATAATATAAAACCCTTCAGTTTCACTTACAAAAAATGTGGGTGCTAAAATTGCATAAGAAGTAAATAAGGGATAGAAGATTTTGTACTAATATCTGTGTTTAATCTCTGACCTAAAAAGCATAGCTGAGTATTCTCAAACACAATTAAACACAGAACAAGACACAATTACCTTCCCTGGACAGTAACATTAGGAACAAGACTGGAAGCTTTTTCAAGATAACAGAGTTTGAGATACATGAATTTGACTAATACTGCACAAATTGTCGATAGATATTTTGGGATCGGGACAGCTGGGTCCTGTTCATTCTGCTGCCTGCTAATGTGCAGACTCTTCTATGCTGCAGAGGCAGGGGGATCAGGAAGGAACTTCAGGCAGCTGGTACCGAGGACTGTGTGTGTAGGCAAAATAAGTGCTTCCCAGGAGAAATGTGTGAACTTGGGCTACTATTAAAAGTTGCCAAGCCATGTTCTACTTCCCAGAGTGAACCAAGGCGAGCTTTTATATAGAAGCAATCAGATGCAAAATGCTGGCCAAGCAGATACCATGAGTATAAACAAGGGATAAAAGAAGGCTGCTGGATGCCTACCCTTCCACTCAATTATGACTTCTGGATTGTTGAAGTGGAATTGCTAGTGAAGTGGAAAATCATACTTGAATTTGGTTGTCCAACTAACTGGACAATCCTCCAGTTCTCCTGGCAGCTGACAAACAGCAAGCTAGCCACAACCCTGCCTTCCCAACGCCCAGCATCCTCTGCCTTGATGGAAAGGAAATGAAACACACCATGGCCAAGAAAGACTTGATTTCTACTGAAAATAGCAGCAATCACGTGTTCTCAACCAACAAACCAAAGCACCACTGTTTCTGTGAAATCTGTATTTTCAGGAAGGAAATTTCTTCCCAGGAATCAATTACAGAAACCCAAACCTGATTCCATGAAATGTGTAGGTTTTCCTGCTTCCCTGGAAACAACTTCAGGGTAAGTCTGTCCCCCTACTCCAGGTGTAGGCAGAGAGAGTTATTTCACATACTGGGGCGCAGTAGGAAGCTAAGAGTGCGGATCACTTCACACATGTATTAATCTAGATATTTGGTTCCCAGAAAGGAACTAAAATATGTCTGCATTAATTTTTCTTTCTGGAATTCAAAGCATTCTATTTGCACTGAAACAAATCATCCTAAATAGCAGTGCAAAATGAGCTTATTTATTAATACAGTAAGCCGCAATTTTACACCTTGTTGGATAGGACTCCATTTTTCATTTCTCCTCCAAGAGGTTGAAATCACATTCTTAAATATCCCAAGTATGCGTGTTGGTGTCACCTTGAAATAACTCACACCAACTCCAGCTGTAACAAGCCTCCTATGTCCTCCAAATATTATAATGAAGTCAAAATTGGCTGCAGAATTCAAAAGGCTTGAAGGTTCTTTAAGATTCCCCAGACTTCTCAGCATTACAGGCCACCAAAAATCTATTCCTAGCTTTTCATAATAATCAAACTATGCACACAAGATAGGGATTTTCTCCGTACCTTTTTACCTGTAGTTTTATAATACCTTTATCTACTTCTTTGTCATAACTATTGTTGCCTCTGTGCAAGAGATCACTTGTAGTTTGTTTCCACAGAAAGACATTTTATGGTTCCTTGGTTTGGAATACTCATCGTAATTCGACTTAATATACGAATTGTAAAAGTTGATCAGAAACTACAACAAAGGCATCTTATAATTCAGACCTGTATAACACCACACTGCCTACTTTTTGGCTGCTCTCTCATACAACAGATTATATAGGCTCCTTTGCAGTTCATGGTGTGATTACCTTATTGCAAGAAAAAAAAGACAGAAATACCTTGCATTCCTTACCAAGAAAATTATGTTTCTGAGTGCTTTTTTTTCCCTTATGATGGCTCTATCATCAAATTTAGTGAACAAGGAAAATTGATCCAAAGATAATACCTTTGCTATTACCACCAAATAACATCCTTATCAGTAAACCCGAAGGATGGCTGACATTTAATCGCTGGCAAATTCTTGCTGGTTTTTTATGTATGAAGTTTCCAAAATTACACCTATCGATGAGCTGATCTTTGACTTTGCAAAATGTCCAGCAGATTTGTATTCCCAAAGATCCAAAACTGCAGCGCACCACGAAAACTGCAGCAAGAAGCTAACATTTCGTAGGGATATCAATTGTCTTAAAAGCAGTTATTTACTGTAGCCACTTAATGTTTCGTCACTGCAGGACTAATAGCTCTCCCTTTACAGATCAGTATTTTGGCTTTGGACAGGAACTTGGGGAGCATTCCACCCATTTCCAACTTGGTGAAAGCATCAGATACGATTACAGATGCCTAAAATGCATTGATTAATTTATGTGGCAGCAGCCATTTCTACACTAATTTCTGATACTAACATGGACTAGCTTGAGCAGTGTGAAATCAAATATTTACACTCTTCCACTAATATTTATAGACAAAATGTCATTTTTCACAAATATTGATTCTGTTTCACCTATTTTTATATGTGGCATAAGTACCCAAAATGCATGAAATTCCCAGAGCTATGTTCTACTGTGTAGGGATCAAAATAGAAATGCTTTTCTTAGATCTTCAGTTGCTACTGACTGTGAATACTTTAAACTACAGGGAAGGGGACAGACAGAAGTTCCAAAATAAGCTTTGAGTGTCTTCCCTCCAAAAACCTGTGACTTTAAAAGCACAGGTGAGATTTCCACTCCTCAGTAGACAGTAATACTGGCTGGCAATATACAAAGGCGCAAGCAGTGTTATGAAGCATCTAGTTAACAAAAATCACCTCTCCAGGTACTGTCAATTTTATGAAAGGCTATTCAGGAATGGTAAATGACACTGATTTGTGCTAGAATGAACAGGTAAAAGTCACACAGATTTTCTATTTCTTTTAATAAAAAAACCAAATATTGTGGGGAAAAAAAAAAAAAAAACAAACCAAAAATCAAACAAAACAACCCTAAAACAATAAAACTGTATCCTTGGTTTTCTTTAGAACATAATAATAGCTATTTCTTCACAAAGGTATAGTGTTTACTACAAAATCTGCTCCTAGGGTAAGCTATTATTACTTCAGCACTCTCCAGGCACCAAAAGGAATGAAAATAGTTTCCAAAATGCAGGATGTTCATGAAATGGAGAAACGGATGATGAATCTGTGCTACTTACCGCACTTTGTCAATTGTTTGCTTTTCATCATAAACTGAAAAGACTGCACAGACCAGGCACTGGGAAGCAGGGCCAGGCTGAGGGCTAGGGAAAAGAGGAGGATGCTAACATAGCAGGAAATAAATAACTGCAAAAGAAGCAAATCTGGTAGCATGGAACATCTATTATTCATCTGCAGTAATTTGCTGCCTGGCAAGAGCTGATGAATCAAATTTTGAGAGTATTTTATAGTGAGTTACAAAGTTTACAAAGGAAAATCAGTAAAAATATTCTTTCCTGTTCTAGAGATAAGCTGAAGTCATCACTGGAAATCTCTTGTCTTTGATAATCTGACCAAAGTTAAAGAAATCAATGGTCAGCATCACACTAACAGCTGGAGATGGGGATGCTGAGGTTTATGCCAAAGGTCTGCTTCATTCTCAGACTGTACAGGAGAAGCAGCTCCAGAAATGAAAGGGAGAGGATGTGGCCCCCACAGGTGATCGGGAGCATGGTGAAAGGTCTTCTTCACCCTCAAAAAGGGTGGAAACAGCCCAGATAAGGTCTGAAACAATCCCCAGATAATCCTCCCAGCATGCCAAAATCACACTTGTTATTGCAGTGACTGAGAACAGGAACACAGGAGCTGGCTTCAGCAGCAGCATTCTGCAATGGCCTCAATTTGTTTGAATCTTTGAAATGAATCTCATGGGATCACGGGTAGGACAGCCTTTTTTTTTTTTTTTAGCTGATCAGCATATGTAGCATAAAAACATGCAACTTGTTCCATTCACACCACAAATACAGGAAGAATGCTCATACACTCGCTGGATCCGGATCTGCTTTGGTGCCAGCTTTCTAAAAAATTGGCAACAAAAGGCAGATTTTTCCTATAAGTGGAATTCAAGTGCTGGTTAAACACACTGGGGAACACACAGCATTTCTACTTCAGCCAGTGAAGCAGAAAGAAGCAAACCAATCTCAAGTCTCTTAATTTTTGTCCCTTTCTTGCACCATAGCACTTGAATTAGCACAAATGTTGTTCAGAATAAAACCCTAAGTTTACTGATTTTGAGAATGACATGATGGCAACCAAATTCCAAAGTTTTATTCATAAACACTGACTTATCAAGTTGTCGTGGTTTAAACCCAGCCATAACTCAGACAAACCATGCAGCCTTTCTCTCACTCCCCCCTACCCTCTTTCTTTTCCTATGCTCCTGGAGAGGAGCAGAGGAGAATGAAAAGAATGTATCTCCCATGGGTTGAGATAAGAACAGCCCAGTAACTAAGGTATAACACAAACCACTGCTGCTACCACCTATAACAGTAATGATAAGGAAAGTAACAAGGGAAGAGAATAAACTGCTCACCACCCGCTGACCGATACCCAGCCCATCCAAGCAGTGATCGAACCCTTCCGAGTAACTACCCCCAGTCTATATACTGGGCATGATGTGCTGTGGTATGGAATACTCTTTGGTCAGTTTGGGTCAGGTGTCCTGTCGCTGCTTCCTCCCATCTTCCCCTTCTCCCTGACAGAGCATGAGGCTCAGAAAATCCTTGGTCTGAGTAAACATTACTGAGCAGCAACTGAAACCATCGGTGTTATCAGTGCTGTTCCCAGGCCGAAAGTCAAAACCACAGCACTGCACCAGCTACTAAGGAGGAGAAAAATGACTGCAACTGCTGAAGGCAGGACACAGGTAAAAAAAGAAATCCTTTTAAAGAAGAAAATAAATAATCACTCTTAGAATTGCCCTGTCTAGTAAAATAAAACCTCAATTTCACTATTACTCTGACTTCTTCTAAGCTACAAATCATATTATATTTCAAATCCTTCTAAAGGTAATAAATTTGACAGAAAAAATTAATACAAAATCTAATTATATTTAATTGGATTAAAGTAGAATGGACTTTTACTGCAATCTCATTTAATTCAAGACATTTATAAACCAGCAAAATTCCTAACAATGTCTAAAACCCCCCACACATGAGGTTACAGACATTATCAACTGTCTACCTTCCTCTACACTATGGAGGAGATGAGAATGGAAATCTTATGTTCTGAGCCAAATTCTGCCACAGGCAGCCACATTCTACGCTCCGATGACCTCAATCTGTGTTCCTCACATCAATAGTTTTAAAGGCAGAGAAGAAACAGGGCACAGCAAGGGCAGAGTATTTCTACAAGTCGCTATTTCTCAGAAAATGCATGAGAATCTCACTGCTATTTCTCTGAAAATGAAAAGGAATCTCACTGCTTGTCTCATCACATTTACCCTAAAAGAATTCCCAGTTCACACTAGTAAAACCTTTTCCTTTTCAAGGAAAGAAGCTTTGTTCCGGTATAACCCTCAGTCAGATGTTCTGATTGCTGGTACTGCTGATCTTAATATATGTGGGATGGAATGGTCATGCTCTATATTGCCCAATGAAGGAGTTAAATCTTCAATTTGACTGAGGACCACAGTAGGAAACCTACTTTAAATGAACTCATCATGTGTGTTTTACATAAGGCGCAACTTACACTAGCTGAAAACCCCAGGTATTCAAACCTGATGCTTTCAATAGGAAGAACTTTTAGGAATGCTATTCTTTCTCTCTTTTTTTTTGCCAACAAAACTGACTTTGTAAGTTCTCTGATTACTATTCTCAAAACAGATTCCTCTGAAGAGATTTGAGGCTTTCTCCTTGAAAGTGTTTTGCTAATCATGCCTTTGAACTTTGTCCACTGTAGACACTTAGATAGTCAAACAACCATACCTTGCCTCAAAAACTTTTTGCATAGGTACCATTAGTAAATAGTTTCTACTGATGATCACCACACAGCCTTCTCAGCTACCAACCTCTCACACTTCTGGGGTCTAGACATTTTTGTTTGCTTCCTATGAGAAGCTGAATTACGCATCTTGCATATCTCCAGACCAATCTGAGCAAAGCTCTTCTCCCTTTACTTCCCTTTCTTCTGATCTTCACATGCAGCAGAACTGGCTTTTAAAATACAATCACAAACCAGTACTTGAAAGGGAACTAAATCTAGTTTTGAGGAAGAACAACCAACGGTTTTATACATCACATATATAAATGTGCTCACTACAAAAGAGATTTAGGAAGATTTTTTTAAATTAAGAGCAGTGTCAAGGCTTTCTTAAAGATTTATTCACTTCAATGACTCAGTATCTCATGTGTTTTTTACCATTTTTTCTGAGCCACAATAAACCAGGCTGTGAAATAAGCTTGGTTTAAGTAGCAAAAACATTATGATTTCAGATTTAGCAGTAGGAAAATTGCCTTATGTTCAAATTCATTCTTCTCAGTAAGGTTCCCAGATACCTTCCACAGAGCAGCAGTTTATTATCAGAACAGAAAAATACTTCCTATGGGCAAACTGAGGCTTCAAACTACACACTGTGATGAGCATGCCATTTGGGGTTTGTATTTGGTATTTCCTAAACTAAATTTGTGGCAATCAGCTGAGATTATTTTACACAGAGGGGTTTTTTTTTTGTGATTATTATAACCTGGCAACTTGAATTTGTATGAAAGCCACCTCCAGCAAACTTGGAGGTCTTACCAAGTCTTAATGGACTTGCACAAAGAAAGAACCCATACTATTGCTCGAGACAGCAAGATTACTGTGGACAAAACTTAAATTCTGAATGTGTTAATGAGACTGTCACCTATTAGTTAAGTTTAAGAGCAAAATGGAAAAATTGGGTTAGAATGAATTCAATGTCTGTTTTGTTTTTTAAAAAAATGGATTGAAATCTGAGATAAATCTGAAAATCTTAATAAGATTGAGCTATTAAAAGGTTCTCATATTAATATTCATATCCAAATAGATAACAGAGAGAAAAAAAAAAGGCAAGATCAAAAAAACTGAGGCAATCAAAGGTAGATGAACCAAAAAGCACATTCTGATAATTAAACATGGCAACATTATTGACAGGAAATCTGTCAACAATTCCAAATAAATATGCATGACTTTTATTTTAGCTCCTTCAGTCACTTATCAAAATGAACATTCCTATTTTCAAGGAAATGTTGTTTTATAAAGGACTTTTCCTCTTAGAAAAAGGTTTTCACACTTTTATGCATAAGATTTATAGTTGTGTCTGTGTATTTGTGATTACAACTGTGATTTATGTATAGAAAAAGTATGACTTCTATCATATCTGAGTCAATGAATGAATTTTACTTAATGAAATGAGTTAAGAATCTAATTTCATCTCAAGGTGCCGTTCTTTGGATAGCATTCCTACAGTTACTATTTAATATGATTTCAGTGTTGGTATGTCACAACTGGTTTATAAGAATGGCCTCCACACATTCTGCTTCACTATTATAGGAAAAGAAACCTAAAGCACATCAATTAACGCTGCAAAGAAAGCTTGCTCTAACCTTTAAGACAAAAGGAAAAATCTCAAATGGCATATTCCAGCAACACATATCCATTCCAGACTTATGAAATCTCACCAGAAAAACATGGATCATATCATCATGCCCTTTAAAAACAACAGGTTTCAAAAGCAGCAGAATAATTTATTCACAAGGGAAGCTAAACATAAAGCTTGTGTTATATTAATTAAAAATTGCATTCTGGAAATAAAGCCTTCAAAACCCGCAACTGTGCTTGGGAAACATGAACGAGGAATACAAACCTCTTAGAAATATCACTGCTCCGGAAGTCTGAAGGTATCAGAGTGAGCATTCATAAGACATTTGTTCCTTTACATCAAGACACGATGATGAGCATTTCTTTTAGCACCTTCCTACGTGGATATTTGAGCAGCCAGGCATTTCAAAACAGATGGGAAGGGAGAGAGACAAAAGTCTTAATGCGACCAAAATAGTAATCTCATTGAAGAGTTTCAATCTGAACCATCACTCTTCAAGTCTGACCTAACGGACTTGAACTGATACCCAGCACTAAGCTGGAAAGTAAACATATTTTGGGCTACATACTACATGTAGTACATAGGGAGTAGCTGGGATGCTCTAAAAAGAAAAAATACTGCCAGAATGAGTTTGCATGTTAACATTTACTTATTTTGAATGTAACCTTTATACATCACAAACCCTCGTGTAGGTGACAAATTGTATACTTAGGATGTGTTTTTACCTGAAAAAAATGGTAAACTACATACACCTGAAGTGAATTCTTCGATTTTTTTAGTTATAATGTGTTAGCACGAAAAAAGGAGTGTGAAGAATGCACCACTTCTCACATCTCCTAATCTTTCACAATACTTCAATATTGTTAAATGCAAACAATTCAAAGGAACATTTAATATAAAAATTACTGAATTGATAAACACGATTCAGTAACTAAAGAATATTTTACCTAGTTTTTTTTTATTTATCCATTATACCAAATGCATCAAGATGTCATACGACCATCTTCAGTAGGGTGGGAGTGGGAAATGCAGTGCAAGTACACAGAGGTGAAAACAATTAGCATGCACGTACTACCTCTGCCTCCTGTATTGCAGTTACTATGTAATATACCTTTAAGCTGCATGTTTGCATTAATTTACTGCTGTATATGTAAATCCAAGAGTGACCATTGGTAAAGTTCATCATCTGGAACATCCAAGCCCTCTGATGCTGACTACAGAAGAAAGGCATCAAAAAGAATTAGGCGAGGAGAGTATCCAGCTCAAGGGCAGTATGCAGCTTTACATCACAGTTCTATCAGAAAGAGAGATTAGGATAAAACCGGAAAGCTGTTTCTTAGATGGAAGCCACAACGTGGCAGGCATTCTTATTCTGTGCACAAAAAGTAGTATCAGCCTAGATGGTTGACCATCATTATAGACAATGTATGAACAGCAAATTAACTGTCCACTGTTCTCAGATACAGTCAGAAGCAGAAGCTGCAACAGGCTCACTGTTGCAAAGTCTCATTATAGTGAAGGCAAGTTTTCACAAGTCAGGGAGATACAGCTGCTGATGGCTCTGCAAACTTTGCTTCTAAATCTTACGCACTGCACACATCTGAACTGTCTTTTTCCAGCTCTTCTGAAAACCATGTCATAGAGTGACACAATTCCTCACTGATCATTACAAGGAAGGAGTAATGAGCATGGTTTCTACAGTAAGACTATCAGAAGGATTCAGCCTACCAAACTACCCACTCTCACTGGCACCTTTTTTGACTTGGAATACAGCAGAAGCATTATATTAACCAGACCTTTTTATTTAGCTCTGACTTTACTGATTGCCAAAGTGAAATAAGTACAGTTGTTTGACACATCCATAAAGCTGCTTAAGCAGCCTATTCACCAATGGCTGAACACAGTTTCTATGTCACTTACCCCGCTTTTGCAAAAAAGAGAAATGTACCATGACAACAGTGTGTCTCACTGCTTCCTCTCAACAATAATGACATTCTACTAATAAATTGTATCAGTGTCTACCTTCGAAGTATCAGTCCCTGGCTTGATCTTTAATTTGTTTAGTTTAAAATCCCAAAGGTTTCAACTGAATCCCGTACTTTTGCAAAAACAAAGTGATGTGACATTGCTGTATTAAGCAAAGATGCTGTTGATGTGCACCGTGATCATGAAATCATGTTTTTCATTCCCTGCTCAAAAACTAGCGTGATCTTTAAACAGCTGCTTTGTCGAGTCCCATAGGTAGCTGCACTTTGTTTTGAGAAATAATTTCTATATACAGTGTCCACATGTTCCTTTTCTTTTAAAAGCTTAGTGGAAATTAGGCAAACGAACCAAAAAAACCCTTCAAATTGCAGTGTATAGGCTATGCTCTGATTCTGTATTAGAAGGCTAGAAAGCCTTTTTGTGGAGACATTGGAGTCCCATACTAGTATAAAGGTGGCAACTGGGGTCAGTTTACTACTGACCTTTAGTGTTAAAGCCAATAGTGCTTATCTGGTGTTAAAGCCTGGCAGGTAAGAACCCTGCAGTTTTGGGGCCTTCTTGTGGGAGTTCAGATTTACAACATATTTTCCAATGAGCAGCGAAAAAGTAGTAATAAATTGAAATACGATTTTTACCTCATTCTCATTGCATTAAAAGAGTAACAAAATCTCCAAGACTGTGAACAACAAGCATTTGAAGAAATGGGGTCAGGAATCTTATCATTCTGAGTTAAAGATTACCTCCTCTATTTTTCTCCAGTACATTGCCACACAAATTGCAAGATAGCATTTATTTCATTCTTAGAGAAGTACAAAAGAGGCTCCTATCAATTCCCCCCAGTTCAAGCTTAAGCTCCTCCAGTATTTGATTTCATTTCTTGTATTACTTTTTTACAATTTTGCTTGATTTGATTCTTATATTTGTGCCTTGTCAGAATACCATAAAATATCCCTTCAATTTATGATGTGGGCAAAAAAAACTTTGATGTGGCTGATGTTCAATCCCAGCTTAATTTGTAAGTGAGAAGTTGGGAGGTTTAATCTCAGTGCCCATATGTCACATCTCAAAACCAGATCACACTCTGGCATGAACGGCTGGCTCTGCTTAGCAAAGCTCTAGATTGACATATTGGAATGGGTCTGGAAGATGCTCCTGGGAAAAGCTTATTCATCTTTTATCACTGGTGAAAATATTCATACTTCAAACATCTCATATGGAAAAACCAGTATTTTCAAGTCAAAGGATTCTTATGGACAACTATGAAACCAGCTTTTTCTTAATCACTGATCTATGTGTAAGGATCGTTTCTACCTGAGACAGTGTTTTAAATAACAGGGACAGCTTCCATCTAGCAGCTTCTGGTCCCAGAGGTACAAAACCAGAATATAGAGAAGCACGATCGCTGCAGGGTGCAGACATCCGTGTAATTATTAGTTTAACAAAATCTTATCTTTTTTTCTATTAAATACGTTCCTATCTATACTTCGACTTTTGTAAGCAGTAAACCACTATGTACAGGGCACAGCTATACAAACACCATGTTTGAGCATGTTTGTTCACTGTTCCAAAACTTGCAAAAATTATCTCAAATATTACGAGAAAGAGAAAACTAAGCCCTAAACCACATAATCCAGTTCTTAACAATGGAATGGAAAAGCAATTATGAGTAAAATACTACTATGAAATATTATGGCCACAGCATTAGTAATGTGATACATAACTGCATGATTAGAAAGAACTGCCCTAATTATCCCATTTCACTGCAGGAAACTCACCAGTGGCCTTTGTTTCCTCCATTAGGTGGTTAACAGAAGTGATTTAATTCTCCCTTTTCTGATGGGAGGGTTTAAAGGCAGGACAGCTGCAAAGGAGACATTACACGATCTGATATGATAGATCAAGATAAATCAGAATGAAATACCTGTAAAGTTTAAAATTTAAGAGAAGCTGATTTTAACAGAAACTTCTCTGTGTTTTCTATAAAAACAATGAAGCAATGTAATAGAAAAGTTACAGAATTGCCCTTGTCCTGGGACACAGCTCAGCATTTCCAATGTTATTCTTTGGTTTTCATTTTATCCTTCCCTTCTCCACACTTCTGGAGGAACGAAATCTGAAGCTGCCTTCTGGTTTCCTTAAACCTCGCAAGAAACTGTGTCCAACCAACTGGGCTTTTAGGAATTCTGTTCTTCCAGCTGCTCTGCTCCATCACAAAAACACTTGCAGATGTAATTTTTCACTGCTGCTCACATGAGCTCAGCTGCATGTAAGGAGATGGGTTAAGAGCTGTTCACATGGAACACAAAGCAGTGACTGGCCAGAAGCTGACTATGTGGATAATGATAATCTGATACCTCTTCATCATTTCTGGAGAGCACAGCTATCAGTGCATGCCTAATCTAGACAATAAATTCCAAACATAAAGTCCCCATATATCAGGAAATGACAACTGCAAAAGCTGATTTATCCAAGCTGCTCTGCTAGTTCCTGTTCCATGACAGCACAGCTAATATGCTGACAGACAGCTAGCTTAAGGCTGAGCTGTTGCTTGATCTCATTATGTGCCAAGTGATGCAAGTTAGCAACCAAAGTAGTAAATTGTCATGTAGACAAACAAAACTTTTGCAACAGCTAGCAGGAAGAGTTTCAAGTTAAAGCCAATAAACTTCTATTCTTTTGTATCCTTGAAAAGTAGCTTAGAAGTTGACTGGTGACATTGCAGCTTCTCTTGGAATAATTTAAATCAAAGCTGCTATACCAGAGAAATACTTTCAAGGACAGCCTTTTGCTAGTTTTCATGTTTGTTTAAATTCAAAATCATTAGTGATTGATTAGACCCATCTAGGTCAAAATGTTAAATATAGATGTGGCCATTTGCCTGAGAAATGCTTGGAGAAACATTTATTCTCATTCTTGTGCAAAAACCAGCGCAGTCTGACTCCATTCCTCTCTAGACAAAGCAAAGCAGAACTAGGTTTTTGTGGGGAAGCATCAACAGTAATACTATAGCATGTCAAAATCCGTGGGATGATTTCACAGAAGCTGTGCTGTCTAACTTCACCCATAGTCAGTTCTATCTGAATCTTGTAATCTCACAGAAGCAGGGAGAGCAGAAGAGCTCTCTATTTGAATAATGTGGGGGCTTGCCTAGGTTTTAAAGCCTTCTCAACATGATACCATTTTGAACAAAAGTGTTTGGGTTTAGATAGAGCCTATCCTGTTAGACTGAATTAATAACGGCAAGTAATAAATGAGCGGAATCCTGGAAAGCAAATAAAATATTTACACTTTTCTTTTTTTCCCTGTACCTTTCATTGGCTTTGAAAGTCATTCCTTTTTCCTGGCTTTATCTTGACACTTCATTAGCCAGTGGGTCATCACCTTTCACTCCACTGAGTAGTGGTTAGTTTTAATGCCAACACAGACAGAGGATTCGGACCTGATTTGTATTGCAGGTAATAAATGGTAATTATCTGCACCTGTTTTGTGATGTGAATTGCTGTCTCTGAACTGGAGGAACTAAATCTTTGTAACTTTGATGATAGCAGATTAGAGTATAACCAGTCTTTCTCTGGTAATCGTGCTGGGGCAAAGACTTAGAGGTCATGCGTCCAATTTTGTGTAATTACTGTCAGTTTAATGATGAAGATGAAAGAAGATAGTGTATACTTAATCAAGCAGATAAGCATATGAAGCTTTTGCACTAAAGATTTAATGGAACAATAGACACGGAACTGGAAAATGGACAGTGAGTAAAACATTCTGTGACTTCTCATGCTTTACTCAGAATGGTCTGGACAAATAGTAAATGTTTTTTTCCTTTTCTTCCATCCTTTTGCTAAGGATGCTCTAATGAAAATAAGGGGAAAAGGAGGCCGAGAACAACTTCAGGGAAGGCAGTTAAACTTCAGGTTTTTTCCTATAGAAGACAAATGGGAAAGATGCCTGAGTAGATGCACTGAAGTCTGAAATTATCTATAGAAGAGAGACAACATCAACAGAACAGCATAAGCTCTGTTTTCTCTCGCTGTAACAGTATCACAAGTAGAGATGAAATCTGCCATAGTTCACTGAAATCAACTTTTATTCTATTTATCTCCATAACACTGGTGATCACTGTAGTGTCTACAATTTGTAAGGTACTACATTTCCTCATACCTGGAAAGACCACAGACTTAGGGCTGCCTCTTAGTGGACTGAGAAGCTTAGCACAGATCTCACATATAAACCTGTTCTGACTGTCTGTCCCTTCTATGTGATACTGCCCCGTGGGCTGCTCCTGGGCGCACTACATGCATTATCATGCTCTGCAGGAAACACAGCAAGCATAGGAGCTTGTCATAGCAAAAGCAGTTACTTACAGCTCCTTGTAGTATGCTGGTTCAACAGCTGAAAGGATCATCTGTACACTTTACAGAGGGAGAAAAAAAGGCGTTGAATAAATATATTCCATGCAGTAGGAAACATGAGCATGAGTCCACGGTACTACAGAGGACTGGTAACACAAAGCTAGCATAATGCTACCACCTGCTTCTGGGAAGATTATTTCCACCATTCAAGCAAATGATAGGACCACAAAGTTGTTTTATGAAAGGCGATAGCAGGAAGCAGAAATAAATCTGTCTTTAGAGGCGTATTAAGAGAAAATAGTGATAATTTAGACATATAACACAGTTGTTCAACCCCAGCTAAGATTCTGATCAAATATATACAACCTCAAACCAGGATTAGACTGGTAAACTAACAATGAGTTTAAGATTTAATATACATCCTCCTCGTCATCATTTCTGATTGATTAGTGTGGATAATGTCCCGTCCTTCTGCTGACTATTGTAAATTCCACTTCTAATTCCCTTCACTGCACAGCAGTGTAGGTACTTACCTCAGAGCTGTTGATCTCACACCATCAGGTTACACCACACCAAGCCAGCCCATGTATCCAGCTTTAAGGTCACAAACAAGGTTACAGCACAGCAGCAACCTGAGTTAGGTCTCCTGAATCTCAGGCTGTCTCACTGGCTGACCTGTTTATCCATTGGCATGTAGCGCTGGTAAAGAGCATGTTAAGTCCGAATGCAGCAGGATCCTGAAGATTATTGTGTTTTCTAGTTTGCACAGATTAGTCCACTAAAACAGCGATGGCAATTCCCAACTACATTTGAATGTATGAACAGGAAATGTAAAGTTCTGTCACTCATTTTACAAGCTGCTGAAATTTCAAGGGGATTCAGTGCTAATTACCTCTCATATCCAATTTGCCAAGATAAGTAATAATTTCTGCTCTTCTATTAAATGCAGATGTAAGAAGCATGTCAAACAGCTCAAGAGTACAGTTTTCCCCAGATGCTACACCTGTTTCTCATATATCATTTTCCTCTGTTTCATCGTTTGTGTTTACCAGAAGGTTATGAATAGCTAAGCTCTGCCACCAGGGAAGGTCATCTCTGAGTGATCCTTATTACTTATTACTATTTACTTACATTTTATTAATGGTCCACAGGCCCTACTCAGGATTAACTTGGCTAAACGTTATAGAAACATATGGTGAACATTCCCTGCTGAACACTCCAGGCAAAGAAACAGATAACTGGCTGGAAAATGCTATACTGGAACGATTATGAAAACTAGGTCCTATATTAGTTCCATTCTCTTTACTTCTCCTTACTTCTGAATATTTGTCCACAAAAGAAATTTTATGTTTTATCTCTGTTGGCATTAAAGCTACAGAGAAGGTAAAAAGAAAAAAAAAATTGAAAAATATAGGGACATAAGGATTGGGATGATAAAGGAGAAGTTTGGTGAACAAGTAACAATGTCAAGAGGAGACAAATTGCTTTGAACTTCTTTCATCCCTGGGAAGAAGCTCCTACCACTGTTGATGAAGTTACACAGAAGTGTGTTGACACCCTTATTCATACAGAAACAAGTATTAGAAACTGTTTTAGCCACAAATTCTCCCTAGATCTTAGGCTCATCAACATCCTTATGGATTTAGTGGGCTTCAGGTCTGATATCAAGGTTTGGAGTCATCTACAGATGAGACTTTGCTGGATAAAGTCTGTATTAGACCAAAAGTAAAGGGGCTTTGTAGTTACCACCATCTTGTTCAGACTGATGAACAGCATCTGACACACAATACTGTGAAAGAAGAGTGCTACAGTGGAATACAGCGCTTAGAGCAATATTTGCTGCATCTGGCTAGAGCCTCTAAGAGCAGTGGGACTGAAAGCCCAGGGATATCTGAAGGCTAGCAATGGAGAGGTACAAGGTGTTTTTTCTAAACATCGAATAATTGTAAAACAAGCCTTAGCAAAATATCTTACTGTGTCATTTCTATTATTGACTGCAATCCTTCACCTTCTGCCACAATGGCTCTGTTTTCCAGTGCAGCACTAGTGGTTAAATATCTCCTGTCTGCAACATCTGTTAGCAACTGGAGGGGGTGCAGACTGTGAACTGTAAAACTCTGATAACAAGACAGTAAGCCTGGCCCAGTGACCCAAAACAAAGGAAGTAATGGATGTGAAAGGGTAATGCTAGGAGAAAGAAGGAAAGTTTTGAATTAACCTGGGATGATTATGTGTTCTGACAGAATGAAGTAACTTCTGCTCGCTTTGCTAAAGCTACATGGCAGCAGTATGGAATAAAAACAGATGTAGGCTTTGTATGCAGTAGGTAATAGTGCATCTTCTCTCACACATGAAGAAGTAGACCTGCTGTAATAAATTCTATCAACAGCTACTGAAAATTCAACTAATTACACATATATTTAATATACTAGATTTAACACATATCCTTATTGTGGCGGTTTAAGCCCAGTCAGACACACAGTCACCCTCTCACTCCACCCCTTCCTCCCCCCAGCTCCCAGAGGGATCAGGAGGAGAATCAAAAGAATGTAACTCCCACAGGTTGAGATAAGAACAGCCCAGTAACTAAGGTGTAACACAAACCACTGCTGCTACAACCAATAATGATAATGATAAGGGAAAAAAAACAAGGGGAGAGAATACAACCGCTCGCCACCTGCTGACTGATACCTAGCCTGACTGAGCAGTGATCTAACGCTTCCGTGTAACTGCCCCCAGTCTATATACTGGGCATGATGTGCTGTGGTATGGAACATCTCTTTGGTCAGTTTGGGTCAGGTGTCCTGTCTCTGCTTCCTCCCATCTTCCCCTCCTCCCTGGCAGAGCATGAGGCTCAGAAAATCCTTGGTCAGAGTAAACATTACTGAGCAGCAGCTGAAAACATTGGTGTTATCAGTGCTGTTTCCAGGCCGAAAGTCAAAACCACAGCACTGCACCAGCTACTAAGGAGGAGAAAAATGACTGCAACTGCTGAATCCAGGACACTTAAGAAAAGTCCATAAAAGTGCAGCACAAAATCAAAAGGAGCACGCATATGTTCTGTAAGATGTTTTGTTATCTACAGAATACGTTATTATTATTAGCCCTATTACAGCAGTTCTTGGTGCAGCTTTGCACTATCCATATATCATTTCTATTAAAAGCTATGGAATAGCTGTATAAAGGGGTTGGTTTGTTTTAATTTCCCAGTGGCCCTGCTGGCTCTTCCAATTTATACCCCTTATGGTTATAAGGAACAGTTGAAGCTACACTGTGCAAACACCCCGCCGTGCTCCCCAGCTCTTGCACATCCCTGGCACTTGACCAATTTCACCATGGCGAAATGGAGTGGAAACAGAAAATTATGCAAGCAACAGAAACACCTCTAGTGATTGTAGAACCCTTACTGCTCTTAGAACATGCATTCCTGCTGCCACCGCTATGCAGATAACAGCCTTACCTGAAAGCAAGACATAGGATATGGTTTAACATCTGCATGTTGATGGTCTTCTCTATACACTTAAAACTATTACAATCACCTCAGACGGCCTGTGTATTGCCAAGAACAGATCAGCAGGATCTAAAGAAATAGGTATGGTTTTCACTGGTCAGCAAGCTCAAGAGTTTTGAGGCAGATCTGGTCAAGGCACACATGCAATAGTTTTCAATGCAGCTAAGTGCTGTAAGAACAGTACAGTCAATTGTGCTGTGTCCTCAGGCAAACTTTGATTATTCACAGCATTCTCCCTATGACACCCAATAAGGTTGATCATACGCTGTGCTTAGTGATATCTGCCACACTGAGGAATTCTAAGGTCAGGACACTACTGCTCATTTTTCAGCCTCAGAGACAGCAACAGAGTCCTAGCAGGCATTAAGATGGGTAAGGCTCATGTGCAAGCAAACCTGAAAGGCATGGTAGAGAAACCCCAGGCTCCTGTGTATACTTCTCCTTCTTTGTAATGCAAAATACAGCACTGTATTTGTATACAACCTGTGTGAATACATACACCTGCCACACACCTTCATGTTCTTAGACTTAGCTTCTTGGCTAATGGCTCCCTCCCTGTGTTGAGGAGTAAACCTCACTGAAAAGCTTATGGAAACTCCAATCACTTGCAGTTCTTGCTGTTATCCAGTGTTGGAGGGTAGACAAAAAGCAGCAATACATTTGAAAGGTAATTTCATATGGGGAAGAATGAAAGCCCAAAGCAGTTACTGCTTTTAAACTAAAGTGTGGGAGCCAGTGGAAAAGAACATAAACAGCCAGAGGAAGTTAATCTTTTAGGCTGTGTAACATCCTTGCAGACTGACAATTTCCCATTCACCCTGTCAGCTTTGCTCTGTTGGTTTTAGCCAACAGAAGGGGATTGTTGGCCCCACAGAAATAGGGTAGCAACAGCTGTACCTTTTCATGGGGAGGGAAATAAATAAAGCACTACATCTTGTAAGATTCCTTTGTTTTTTTTTTTAATCAGTAATTTATTAAAACATATTTTGAACTATGAGAACCTTTTCTGAGTTCTACTTTGAAGTCTCTTATAGGACCAGTCTGTTGAGTTTATCAGACCTCCATAGTTTGGTTTGTGTATTTGAGAAAGGGGAAGTGGTGCTTGACCTGATATAACTGTAACTTGCCAATATGTCATGATGATGATGCTTGAAATTCTGGTCATCACTGGATCTCAGAGAAATGACATCTGAGAATGTCATGTTATTGGTGGAAAATGTGACCAGTAGCATCAAGTTCTGAAGGACACACTGAGTCAAAACAATAATAATAATGTCCCAAATGCTAGTACAATAAATAATATTTCAGGAAATATCTGATCAGATTTAAATCCATCCTCTGAAAATTTCCTTCTGTGACATTCAATTCAAGACATAGGAAGAGGCTTTTTCTGGAATTACTTCTACAAATACTTCCAAATTCCCAATATACAATACCTTTATTTTCTCACACCCCTTAGAGCCAAACTATTTGCTATCATTTTGGTCCAGAACATTTTCTGTACCAAAGAATTCCTAAAGCTTGCTGGCTCCCTATGATGGAAATGGTACCCAGGTTTGTGCCTTAAAGGGATCACAAGAAAGCTGCCACACAGATGAAAATGTGACAGTTGCCCTCTTGTCAGTATAATTACTCTGGTATGTCGATGTGGGAAGGAAAACTGTGTTTATGTGTTTGAGGAGTTTCTGTGGCTCAGCAACCGTCCTTTTCTGGTATTACTGCATACCATTAACATCAAAGGGAGTATCTGAGCCTTATTTTTTGATGGGAGTGCACTGTAGCAAGGTAAAACGTTGAGTTAGGCATTCAGAAATGTTTCTTATGTGAATCTAGAGGAGTATGTACTACTGACAGGGAGAGAGAGAAAAGCCTATTTATATAAAAACAGGCAGTGTTGATCGAGGCTTCCTCCTCTTCTCTTCTGCTGTTTCTTCCCCAGTGCTTTGCCAACATATCTTAGGCTTAATTTGCATGGCCTAGACTGGCAGGCAAAAGAGTATTTCAGTCTCAAGGCGATCCAGCCTTTAACCTCTCTTCCTAAACTGCAAACAAGGTTGCAGACATCTCTGTAAACCATGGGGAGTCTCAAATTCCTCACTGAATGTTTTCCCATAAGGCACCAAAGGTAGATTTGATTGTTGATGCTCTGTCCCACTGTCAGATAGTCAGATAAAAGACCCCACGTTCCAGTTAGAAGAAACTAAAGATCAAGCCAAATATAATCTGTCCAGCATTCAGGATTCTCTTCCTGTACCTTTATCCATTAACAAAGAAAGTCACTTGCAAATGCTTCTGAGCCTAAGGATTGAGACCACTGTACAAATGTTTTGCTCCCAGCAACAGTTCTCCATGAGAAATTCAGCATATAGGCTAATGAATCCATGCAGGGAAAGAGAGCTATCACTGTGGGGACAGATCTTGGGATTACAGAGCCTTACAAGACCAATTCAGAAGCCAGTTAGGAACCGAGGGACTAAGGTTAAGAATCTTACTTTAGATTTTATCTTCCCAATTTTCTAGGCAAAGAAGGTATAATGACAAATGATGTCCTTATGTGGAGAAGTTGTAAAAACAATATTAGTGTCCAGTAAAAAAGGAAATAGAACTACAGATGGCATGGTTTAAGTCTCTGTATTCTCCTAAAGTACCTTTTAATATTGTTGTAACAAATAGAGCTGAAACTGCAAAAATTAGACAGCTGATTTCTTCCATTTCACACATTCTTAGAGGTCCTTTCTGCCATTAGCCTTACTGTCTGTTGTGATTATGTGGTGCTTCTGTACCTTGCACAAAATGCCTGGCTTGAGGCAAATACTGTAGTATGTCAAACAAAGCAAATTTAATACCAATCAGTTGCACTAATTGGAATGACAGTGACATTCTGCACTACATTGAAGAGTGAAATACCTTACAGACAAGAAGCCTGACATTTGGCTGAGATTCCCTATTTACACTTAGTGTATTGTTTATAAAGGCAACCCCTGAAATCACAAGCATCGGATTCAAAATGTCAGTTTTAGTATTTGTAAACATGTCTTAAACCTTTGACACATGAAATTCTGTTTATAGAATCACAGAATCACAGAACCAGGACCTTAACAAAGTAGTTCTCTGTGAAAGAAGGCTCTACTTTTGCTCCTTTTTGGACACCAAGCAAGAAACCTTTCTGTCAACCAGTACAGTAACATGATAGTCACCTGCCTGCAAGGAGGAGTCCTTGCCAGTGTATGCACATCTACAACCATCTCACCTCAGGGAGATGAGATTTAGACTAGACCTAAAACCACTTTCAGCTTGCATGGTCAGTCTCTGGTAAGACAACGTCAAGTCTGGTGGAAATCCTGTGGTGTAAGACTCTTGTTTATTAAAAACAAAACCAACCAACACTAGCAAGAAGAACTGCATAAGAAAAAAATTATACATGCAAAGGAAAGAACAGTTGATAGTAGTCAGTAACTGGATTAAAAGATGCTTTGGGACGAAAGTCACTCCATTTTCCAGGTAATATCCATCTCAAAGGACAGACCAACTAATGGTGACCAACAAATGCTAGAAAACAGAACCCATTCTGGATAAAAGACCTTTTTCAAAAGTCAGAATTCTATGAATAAACCTCTGCATTCCTTAGTCAACTATGAAGCAATCATAGGGCACACTTCTGAAGAAGTCTCTAGAACAGATACCTCAATTGTGACAAAACCAACCGACTTGGATGAATAGCTGCAGCACCTCTGGCTCTCAACAGGAATTCTGTGTGCTGAATTTCCCCCAACATAATTCCCTGAGCACTGACAACTGAGCATGAAAATCAACATGCCTAAAATGATGATGTTTAGAATTCAGATCTCAGTCTTTCTGCGCTCTTCCTTTTCCTAGCAATCAAAAAGTATGAACGTTTAGTTAAGAAATGTTAAAACAAGCATACTCCACAGAGCTAAGGACATTAAAAACTTCCAAAGCTGAAGAAGTTCAGAGTATTTCTGCCACCGATACTTAAATTGGTTTAAATATTAGCTATAGTTAGAGCTGTGCAAAATAACTTTGTTTTTCAGAAATTACACAGAACTTTCCAATTTCATAGCATTCCACAGTGCCTCAGTTATGGGCTTCCTTTGCAGTGCTGATTAAGTAGATTTTTGTATCAAAAATGCAAATGTATACACACTTCTGATGCAAAACACACTTTGCTCGAATGCTGTTAGGTCTGCTGTGATACTGGCCTGTTTGTGCTCAACACATTTTTCTGTTGCTGGAGCTTCACAGTATATTATGGACTCCAAACAGACCCGCTTGGGGATAAAGAAAACATCCTGAAAGTTATGCAAAATATTCATAACAAAATGCAAATACTGTTTACACTTTTCAGCATCCCAGTATAGCTACTCATATTCTAAACCGTAGCCAGCTAGAAGCTATATGGGAAACTTTTTAATCAGTCTCTGTGCTGGATACTTATATTGTTGCTTGTACAATAGATGCTGCCTAAAGACTGGGGCCAGCATCAGATATAAAAGTACTAGTTTTAGAGTAAGATAGCGGGTTTAGATACATTTAATACTGACACATTCAGAACGAGATTAATTTTTACTGAGATTTTATGAGAAGGGCATTCAGCCAGACAGGAGACTGCCTCCTCTGGGAGAGAGAAAACCCATACTTAAAGGATTGGATTTTAAGTCCACCAATGTTAAATTGCACCAAAAAAAGAATTTGGGCCAAAATAATCATTCACCTCACACACTGCGAGGCAGTTATAGATTGATGTATTTACATTTTGCCAGAATAAGCAATGCCTTCTGAGAAATATAAACCTCTGCTTCTCTTACCCTTGCATCATTGATGAATACAACTCTTGTCATTGCTCACTGACATAGCAAACGTACCTCCTCTCATCCCTCCATGCATATTTACTTTCCTGTCTTCCTTGCACTAAGTAAAAAGTCCTCCACATTTAGGACGCAATGTTCTGTTTCCTGGCATGCTGCATCAATAAACTAATGACACTTCTGTCAGGCTCTCTGGAGGTCAATTCTGTCTCCTCGAGAGATGTCCATAAAAATGGCTCTTTCTCTCCACCGTACCTAACTAAAACTCATTGATTCACAAAATTATTCTGGAGAGTGAGAAAGAGAAAAGTTATATTGCAAAAGACTGTCAGGTTGTGGAAAGAGAAACACAGGAATCTATTTGAATGCGAACTCCACCATACTAAGATCTTCTGTTTTGCACCCAGTTCTCAAAGAGTAGAGATAAGTATGCTTTAAAAGTATATACTAACCTGCAGAGTTTTGCTGGGGTGAGGTCTAATACATGTGAGTGAAGAAGGCTCATGAAGACCTAGTCTCACTGATTCAGTTTGCTGAATTCTCCCACACATTCTGCTGCTTTTCCAGCCTGAAAATGTGCAGTGCAGATGTTCACTGATAACTTCAATTTTCTCTCTGCAAAGGGCAGCAACCACAGTGGCAACTGAAATTATGTGGTGAGGCAGAAACCAACTGAGAGAACAGCAGATGGAATGCAGGGTGAAAACAAAAGATTTCAGATTTTGTTCCACAGGTAAAAAAACCCTTGATGTTTAACCAAAACCTTTTGGTATAAACAAGGCATCGGATCCTACCTGATCTTTCACATCTGCTCCTTTCAGACTCAACTGATCCTCCATGAAACAAATCTGATTAAAATCAAAAGGAAAAAAAATGTGACTGTGCTGGTATTGGATTGTACCAAAATTGCAGAGTATGTCTTCGTTAGAAGCAAATGCTTTATTAATGTAGGAAAATTACTATACTTTGTAAGAAAATAACTCCATGAAGACAAATCCAGGTTTCATATAATTTGTTTCCTTGATTATACTACAGTAAAAATACAGTTTTGCTGACAAAGCAGAATTCACACTGAAGTCCTCCCCTGCTTAACCACATCAGTAGGACTGATGTTTCTTGCCTACCTTGATCAATGGCGTACATTAGCTGAAATTGGCAGGGATCACCTCTCCTCAAATATAACAGTGTTCATCAGTCTGGCTCAAATTGAAAACCAATAATGGTGAAATTAGTGAGCAACAACAAAAAACCTGGTTAGGTGAATAATTCTAGTAGTGTGCAACATCTAAGGCTAATCCTGGCATAACTCTTCTATCGGGTATTTTAATAACATGCACAGATTTTATTCAAAGCCAAAATCTTCTAAGAGTCCAAACAAACCAGAGACAACCGAGGTAGCATTCAGCAGATGCAGTTTTGCTACACTGCAAGTTCTGTTCACATCTAGTGTTTTAAATTTTGCTTCACAAGAAATGATGCTTGACCCCCAGATTTGAGTTGTGCGGCTCATCGATAAGGAGCTGCAAGTCTGACTCACTTGTTGGACAACTCAAGGGAGTAGATCAAGAGACCTTTTATCTACTGTATCAGCTCTGTGCCAAATGCAGGAATCAAGAACACCCAAAACACACTGTGAGCTGAAGGCAAACACAATAACAAAATGAATGGGAGAAGACAACACTTCCCTGATACAGTTCACTGAAACTCATAAAAATTCATCCTTTAACTTAAAAGTTCATCCTTTTTAACTTGTTCCTTTGTGTAAAATGGATTATACTGCCTATAATTTAGTGTTTCTTTAAATGCTGCTGCTGTAAAAGTAAGATTAGAGAAATAACATTATTTAGGAATAAAATACAAGGACAGATGCAAAAAGCCCCCAAAAGCACCTGAAATAGTTGTTGCTGATTTATGTAGCATAATGTCCTGGGTTCAGCAGTAGCAGTCATTTTTTCTCCTTCTTAGTAGCTGGTGCAGTGCTGTGTTTTTGACTTTTGGCCTATTCTTGTCCCCTTTTGTAACTTGTGTCTACTCCAGGTTATGATTATCATACTGAAAAAATTCAGTTTAATGAAACATGAAGCCACCTCCCTTCAGCATGTATGGAAGTCCTACCCTGCAGAAGTATTTCAGTGGCAAAACAGCTTCTCCTCTTTCTACATATTGAAAAGTTAGATATGTAATTTCATCTTATATTTAAGAAACATCCTTTAAACTAACTTGAGCTTTACATACCGGTAAGTGGCATTAGAGAAACATGTTTCCTAAGCCAGGCCTGCTTGTTTATAGCAGTGATTTCTTAAGAGACAGTTCATAGCCGGTTTATGTTCCCTGTCCAGAGCTGTGGGCTGAATTTTGCCAGCGAAGTGCTGTGGCAGTAATGCCTAAAGGTGACCACCAAATCCCAGCAGGCAGGAAATTAATGATTATCATTTTAAAAATGCAATGCAGACATTTGGGACCCAGCTCTGGCTGACTGAGTGAATTAATCCCTACCCTCTGCCCTTCTCCCACAGGGGCACCTTTCACAGGCTGTGCAACAGTATTAACCTTATGGACAAACATATCAGTGCTTCACATTGCAAGCTGAAGGATGAGAGCTGAGCAACACCTTGTGTTAGATGATAAAACTAACCATATGCTCTGAGTTTTCTCCCCCTTAATATAGCAGCCTTTTTCTCCTCACTTTCTCTTTGAGGCATTTAGGTACTTTCATTACTTTTTGAAACACCAGCTTTCATAAATCACTTTATAATACTACTTGATATGCATTTTGGCTTTCTTCATTATTTCTTTTCTATCCTTTCTGGCACTACTTGTTATACCACATGTTGTTTTCCAGCGTAAATCACAAAGTTCCTTGAGATATTTTTACCAGTATAATTGAGAGCTGACACTGACAGCTGATTATTGCCATTCTGCTTCCTTGTTTTTGTTGATCCTCCACTATTAACAAGTCGGATGCTTGCCTTGACTCGCTTCAGCTGGAAACAGGTCTTTTCTACCGGTGCATACTTCGAATACCCAGTTGGGCAGGAATGCTGTAATAAAGTAATTATCAAGTTATGTTGCTGTGAATGACTGCAGGTTATTAATTTTTGTGAAGTGACTGTACTAAGCAAACATAATGTGGATGATTCAAAAGGCCCTTACATTATGGTTACATTCACAGAACCCATGCCCAGGTTTGTGACAAAAAAATATAAGATGATTTTTAATCACCTGATACCACAGTTAAACTTACCTTTAAGCTTCAGAACGTATTTAAATGCAGGGAACCAGCTTCCTTCTAAGAACTAATGAGATGAAAAATTGATGTCATAAAGAAACGCAATCTACTGGCATATAAAGGGTATTAAAGAAAACAGCAAGTGTCAATAAACTCATGTAATTAACATTCTCTATTTTTTTAACCATTTAACCAAACTTCATCAAAACTTAAATAAAGAGAAATATTTATGTGGGCACTTGCAGATGGTTTGGGGAAATTTTTTAATATGAAGAAATCTTGCTTTTGATGAAGAACATATCTTTCACTAAAGCTATAGATAGGGATAATCATAATTTGACATACAGATGTGGAAAGATTCTTAAGTCCACAAGAAATCTGCCATTTATTTCATTCAGTTTCAGAGCATCAGCCTGAAATCAGCAGAGTCAGGCTTAATACATGACCCACACAGCAGCATCCAGATGATGGACTACAGTACACATAAACCATTACTATAATAGCTCAGGTAACCACTCGAACAATACTAAACTGAATGACATTTTGGATGTCTGGCTTGGCATATTAACCAGACCTAAAGATTCAAATATGAACTCATTAAGGCTCTCTATAAATTATGGAAGTTACATTTTGTATGTTATCACTACCTAACAAAAATTTATGTGCTTTTGCATCTAGTAGCTCTCAAAGCAGGGTTTTGTTTCCCTGAACACCTGCATTTTAGCTTCTGGAACCAGTAGGTCATAAGAGGCTATAAATTACCTTCATTACCTTAATAATCAGAGGATTGCTGAATAAGCTGCATTCCATCATAACATAATCACATTCCAGCATCAGCATCAAGCTTTAAGACTTCCTACTGCTTATGAGGAACATGGTCTGAGTCAATCAATACAGAAAGCATTAACATTGTGCAACATACCGCATATGTAATAGAGACACTTGCATATCATTACAGTAGCAGTACCTCAATGATAAACTTACGCATCTAAAGTGAATTGATACAAATTTTTGCTTCAAATAACACATGCAGGTCACAAACCCAGGATGTGTTTGTTGCATTTCACCTCAGTGCATTGTTACTTTCAGTATTTTTTACTTTCCACTGCAATCTACTGTCCAGAATTCTACTGCTGAGGGCATGAAAATGGGTTTGCAGACTAACCACAGAAATGTGCTAATGTCTTACCTAGGAAAGGGGAGACAAAATGAATTTACTTTAGACAATGCAAGAAACAATTCTTCGCCAACCTCTCAAAAAATCAAGGTGATAACAGCGTAATTGTGCAAGTTTTGCTAATCTATCTTAACTTTAAAGGTGATGAAATGAAAGATACAGTCCCAGTTATGTGCTCTAGATTAGCTGTTAGGCTAAGAATAGAATCAAAGGACCATCACCACCAGCTTTATGCTGCATCTATACACAGGGCTCTCGCATTGCATAGAATTCCCCCGTACTGTTCAAGCTAAAACCCACCTCTTTAATGCCTTAACGTTTACAGCACAAAGAAAAACTGTAATATGCAAACAAACTTGCAGTAACAACTGCCTGAGCCTGCAGTGTGAAACTGAGGCTTGGAGGAGGCAACAGCTCCTTGCTTCTCAGGCAGCATCCAAGATAGTGCATTCATTCCTTCCGCCTGCTTTGCCCTCCTGCCCTGCTGGGAACTGGCCTACAGCAGCATCTTGCTTTCTAAAATGCCTTTCCAAAACCTGCCAACCCAAAGGCAAGGCATGCCTCCTGCACTGCTCCAAAGGCAGACAGTGGGACTTCCCAGGAGCACTGCTGGCTAAGCAGACAGCTCTGTGCTCAGGCCCACAGCTCAGCCCAATCTGCTGCGGGTGAGTGGCTGTGGGTCAGGGCTTCACTTGGGAGAACTGGGGTCAGAAAATGAAAACTACAACAGAAGAATGAAGAGTCACTGCAGTACTGATGTGGATCTTCTTCCCACATCTTTCACGAGGATATTTTCCCCCCTGAGCGTTCCCAGCTGTAACAATTCAATGCCAGCTTTTTCTGCTTTCATTTGACGGTGAGATGTTTTACATCAACCTTTTTTTTTCCCAGGAAAGAAAAACTAAAAGGATACACATACAACCATTTCAAATCATCCCTCACTGCCTTCTGGGGGGAAAACAAAGACTGTCTATCCCCACCACTTCACACTTTGATTTCACACTTTTCATAAACAGGGAGTAAACAATTTATTTAGCCTTAATGATGCTCTAACTACTGATTTATATTGCAACACTGCTACTGCTACTAAGCCTTATTCCTGTCAACAATATCCTTTGTGAGCTAAATTCTCAGCGTTAAAAAAAAAACTAACCCACAACCTCTGCAGAAAAGGCTATTCCTTGGGCAGAGTGCTTGCAATTGCCTATGTTCCTCTCCTCCCCCTAAGTAACACACAGGCTTCTGCTGTTAGGCAGCCTGCAAGACTGATGTTGATCTCTTAGAACTCAAGAATTTGAGCAGAACTCTGGACAGTGAGATGCAACGGAGAAGAAAATACTCACATAGAAGTATATTCAGTTGAAACGTAAGAATCCTCCTGGTTTTAACTTGTTCATGCTCCCTGAATTTAAAATGATTTCATTAATGTTTCCAAGTGCATTTCCTCTTAAGAAAACGATGCTATGACTCTTTGAAGACCCATCACCTAGACACAAGCTACACAAAATATCGTATTAGTGTATTTAATGTATTATATGGAACTCATTATATTTGCTTAAATTCTCCTTCACTGGAATTAAACCTATAGATTTTAATTAGTTCCAGGTAAACAACAAGTGACATTCACACACACATTGCCTATGATTAAATCAGATCTTTCTGGGCTAACCAGAATTTCGAAGTACTTCTAGAAGCACAGTTTTCATTGGGTCATTCTTTTACCACAGCTTTCAAAATCCCACAATTTCATTGAAGTATAACAGATCATTTTCAAAACCTACTGTGCACAGTGGCAAACACATACAGGCAAATTAGCCCTTTGTTTTTCTGTTTGGTTCTAGTACTATTCACTACGTGGAATGCAAAGGCCTTTATACAGGTGTGCCTTTACTTTTTGTCTTTGCAATCTCATTTATCTTCATGGCAGTGAATTCAGTCACTGAATTCTTACTTTTTTTTATCTAGTCTGTGTTCTCTTTTTAGTCTGCAAATACTGCTGTGCTTTAAGTTACCATGTAAGTAAAAGAGTATTACTTGAATAGGTATGTTATCAAGGTGTGGGACATTTAAGATGTCATTTCTTTAAATTTACAACTTTATTCACAGTTCATGATATAGATACCTTTGGTTAACACTTGCTTTTATCTCTTCAAAGTAATCCTTTTTCCTTTGTACTATTCCAGCAGATAAAGCACATTGGAGAAAGTGTGATCATTAACAGTTTCTTCCACAAATGGTCTTCTGAGCCACTTGAGGGTACCTGCATCACCAAAGTGTTAAAACAGTGACAGCCTGACATGAATCTCTAACACCACTGAATTGCCAGTGTGGTAATTATACATCCTGGTACTCTCAAGGACTGTTTAAAACCACGTATTTCTGGATGTTGCAATAGTAAGTTCTACAGGTACGTGGATATGTGGGGTTGGTGTAACACCAGCGGAGAATTACAGCTAGTTTATACCAGATGTGACCAATGCCATATCAGGACCAGGTCCCTTGTATTATTTCTTTTCCTTAAGGACTCGGGCACTTTAAAAAGCAGATCAGCACTGACAGGGCTTTTTAGACATCTGGGCCTCATAGATAATTTACCCCTTAAGATTCAGAGATCAATTATTTCAATGGAAGAAAGTTGGGCACATTGCCCTTATGAAAACCTGGCCTGGAGACCTGGCTGTGGCGCTGCCTCACTGCAAGTCCCTCTGCAGCAGTGGACTGCAGGCTGATGCAAGCACGAGAGCCTGCTGAAATCAAAAAGCTCAGTGCTTTTGTTAGCATGGCACCTGAGATAACACGCTTTGCCTCTCAGATGGGTCTCTTAGGTTGGCCTTGATACTACACTAACACACAAGAACAGCTTTCAGTACCTGCTGAATTCAAGTGGACTAAATCAGTGTGTGCTCACTGCTCACAGGCAAAAAAACCCACTAAAACCCTTACATGGAATTTTCTTCTTAATCTTAAGTTTCACAGCTATTGAAAGGGATTCACTACAGCCGTTAAGCACTCATCAAACAATTCTGAGCAAATCAATGTTTTTTACAATTCAACTACAGCCCAGTAATGCTGACTTCCTTAAAAATTGTAGAAAAGCTGATTTTGAGATGGTGACCAGAAGAAATAATGGAGGGGAAGAGCATAGCTCAAATTTACAGACAATATCCACATGTAAGGAAGAAGTCTATGTGGCAGAGTGCCGCCACTTGATATCAATTATAAGTTATCCTACAGGATTTCTTAAGTATCTAAAATAATAACCATTAAGAAAGGTAGTAAGGTACCTGCTACTTGTTTCAGGACAAATTCTGCCTGCCAATGCCCCAAAGGCAAAAATGGTTCAGAGGATGATGGGAATCCCAGACTCCTACACTAGAAACTCAGAAACTTTCACCTGAAAATAAGGAGTAAGAATACGGTATAGGAAGGAAAAATCACTACGTTTTTCTTAATCACGAAAATCATAGAATTTACATTTATAGCTGGTACCTCAAAGTTTTCATTGTTTTCCATATTAATCCCATGAGAAAAAAAATCTTTACTGCTTCAGCGTATATCAAACAGTACATTCCAACTGCAGTTCAATTCAATGAACACAGAAGTGCTGTAACCACCCCTTGGTATATCTTTTCCACACAGAAAAAGTTACTTAAGAAGTGTTGCATCAACATGGCTGACCATATCCATCAGAATTCCATTTATGAACCTTAATTACTTAGCTCAGAAATTCCAAGTGCTCTCTCTATACGGTTGTGCAGTTCAGCTGGTTACGGTGACATCATGAAGCTGTTTATGGTGCAATATACAGTTTTGAAGGTAAAAGTCTGTCAAGTTTCTATTCCATTAAGACCATTCTGCGACCAAGTGGATTAAGTAATCTGGACAACACCACCAGCAGCTGTCTGACTGACTATGGGTCTGTCTTAAAAAAGCCTGTATTGGAATCCAGCCACTTAAAATAAATATGGACCCATGGAATTTGTTTAGTGACTCCCTTTTATTGTTATTTTTGTAAAAATAAAATGGTATCACCATGATTTGATGGTTTTTTTTTTGTTGTTTTTTTTTTTAATTATACACTTTTGGGATGATTTTGGATTTAAAGTCCTCCTCCCATCAGAAAAAGGTATCTTTTTCCCCATATTCAAGTCAAATGTACTTGACCCCTCAGAGAAAAAAACAGAGATCCATAAAAAGTCAGCAAGCTAAAATGGAAAGTGATCTCAGTGTGATAACTTCATACAACACAACAAGATTTGAAGTGATGGTACTCAACAGGTAATAACCACTACAAACAAGTAAAACATTGGCGCACCTAGCAAAATCATGTTATGGAGATCTTTATTACAGCTTTCAGAATACATGAATTAACAATGGCCAGGCTGTGATTTCATCAAATTCCTATTTTAAAACATTACATACAAACACAGAGCTGTTTCAAAAATAGAAATGCATGAGTTTTGCCACCTTTTTTTTTCTCTTTTCTTTTTTTTTTGGCATCAGGAGTCATGAGACTTCCAAAAGGGAAACCAAATGGTGCATGACAGCAGACCAACTAAACCAACGGATTATTGTTCACATTCGGTGGCATATGCATCACCTCAAACAGTGCTAAAAGAAGCACTACAAAACCAAATCCTTCTCCTTTAACATCCTTCTAGTGATATCAGTGAGTGCTGAGTGGCAGCTTGCAGGACTGCAGAATTCACAGGCTTACACAACTCTCTCTCTTGTGCACAAAAGCTATGCGTGATCTGAAACAGAGACACCTGAAGCTGAGGGATTTGGCTTTATCTGCTTTGTTTTTTGTTAATTTATTTACATCTTGTGTGCATGCTTGTGCATGTGTGTACATATGGCAGAGGAAGAGATGTCAAGGTTTCTTACGATACCTATTTAAAACTGAGTAACTTGCAGATACAGTATGGCACATGAGAGGTGGGCTTCACACTGCTTCATCACTTAGCGCTTGTTGTGCCTGGCCTCTCAGCAATTTGAAGGCAAACATTAAAGTGTAATTCAGCCAAGCCTTTGTTTAATGGATAAGAAGCAATTTACATATATAGGTAAGTTTGCTCCCACAGAACTATTACCGGCTTTAAATATTTACTAGCTCTATCATTCTCAATGTAGGAAGTACTAAATTCACCCATCAAAGCAGGATTTGCCTGAGGGATGCAAAAGCTGAGCACTGCAAAGTTTTCTTAATGAAAGCTATAGGAGGGGTTCCAGAGCCATACCTAAAACTCAGCCAGATTCTCAGTTTTGCAAACCATTTGTATACTGTGGGATGAATTTAAAGTAGGTCACGGATGAATTGTGGTTTGGATAGAAACCATGAAAACATTACATGTTTTTACAGCATTTGTCTGAGGTAGTACATATACCACACACAAAAATGCAAAAATATACAGATATTTATAACTATTTGCATATTACAGAAGGGAACTATGGGAATTCTTGCATTTGTATCTCAATTTTCCAGAAAGAACAGATAATTTTGGATAACATTTTTCATATTGACAATGGTCGTCTAAAAGCAGAACAAATTATTAGTAATAGTATTTCTGGGAATACTTCCTGAAGCTGTTTGTCAATGCACTGATTTTCTTTTGGCTTTAGCATCACTTCATAATATGATTAACACTTAAACCAAACATCATTTAAGTGCTGGGAAAGGAGATTTGTTGACTCACAAACAAACATACATGACAAACTGTGTCGCACTTTTTTCTCAGTAAACCACAGGAAACTTAAGCAGAAAATGCCTGGTGTCTTTACATTTCTGATCCGTACAACCAGTAGTTAAGCAACAGAAATGTATATTTGTATATGATTAAACACTTCATTCCCATACCAACTGCAAATTTAGTTCAATTCATTGCAAAGGTAAGAGTATCTTCCTCTTAAATAAACTAAGAAATGTAAACAGTGTAACATCAGAACAAAAAAAGCCTTGTCAGTATTTGTACCTGGTAAAATGTGAATGCAAACAGATGCGCTGGTGTATTGTTAACGCCATGTCTCAGGGGACATATAGAGAAACATAATCAGTGAGAAATTTATGTACGAACCCTCCAGTGATTTTCTTCCTGGGACTACTTGGAATACAAATATAATTTAACTGATATAGTTCATTTTCTTTAAAATTAGAAAATAAGGCAAGTGCATTTCTGAAAAAGGTGCTACTCTTCTACACTTCTAGATAAACATGTGACACCTCTGAAAATTAGAGCAAGAATAAAAACATTAAAAATATCTGCAATTTAATATAGACTGAAAAACTATCAAAAGACAAAGTGACCAGCATCAATTTCAGAAAATAGTTTAGACTTCATAAATACGAGCACCCTATATTTACATAAATTAGCTCCTAAACTAGTTTTCCTTTGAAAGACACTTTTGTTCTAACAGATATGTCCATTAAATTATATAAATGTTTCAAATACGAAAAAAATAGTAGCAAAATAGAAGCATCGGATGATGTGATTTTGGATTTGCCTTCTTTTATCTTTTTTTCCCCTAAGATTTGGTTCTTTAAAATCTGTAGTCAGCTTTCACAGAGCTTAAAGGAAAAAAATAACCACTCATGGAAATGAAAGATTCGTGCACTAATAATTACTGCTACAGTATAAAGATTCTGTTGTGAGCTTTTGAGTTTGCACATATAAAGATTATACCAATACTTGTAAATCCCAGCAAAACGCTCATTTTGAAATCTGAATTCTAATACACTGTCGATTGTAGCAGAAATTTATATAGACATTATGAACCTAATCCTTTTAAACTGGCTTTGTACATTAAGCACATTTTTATAACTGCAAATGTCGTAGTTCTGTTTTAGGAAGTTATGCTTCAACACAAGGTTGATGCTGACCTTACACAAAACAGGATACAAGTCTTTGTTATCTCTTACTGATGAACAGAGAGACAGAATCCTGTTGCATGCATTTTGTTTTGCCTGAAGTACCACAAAACTCTTCAGTTTGTTACTAAAACCACAAAAAAACCCAAAGAGTTTAGGAAGAGTAGTAGTTGACAGCACACATTTCACTAGGCTTCAGTCATATTCCTATGTCTAGAGATACAGCAACGGGCAAAGCCCATTTCCTGTGAAGACAATTGGGCAAAGCCCCTGTTTCCTTTGAATACAGTAAAAATTCTTTCAATACTAGATTGAAAAGGAGCTGAATCTTTTCTTACAATAATTGGAGACAGACCACTGTAGTTTGAAACTGTGAGAATGTATCCCAAACCAGTCAGAGAGTCTTAAGAGTATCTTACCACAGAAGCAAAAAGACTACTGTACAAAGATGCTTGGCTCAAGCAGTAGTGCAAATTTACACTGCCCCAGGATCAAATGCTCCTCTAGAGCTAGCAGTTTGTGCACAGAAAACAATTGGACACCTTATCTTCCAAATATGCTTTATATAACATTAAAAAAAAAAATGTTCCCCATAACATCAGGCAATGAACATCAGTGAAAAGCAATAATAATTTGAGAACAAGTGCCATCTGCTAAACAGGATCTCATTTTTCCTTAAATATCATAGCTGAGCAACAGGAGTTCCACTGGAACCCTCACTTACAATCCTCCATCCCGTCCAGATAAGCAACGAACCTTTAGTAAAAAGGATGGTGAAGACTGTCCTGCCCACCAAACACATTGTACATTCATCTAGAGTCTGGGGAGAAAAGGGAACTATAGTTTCTCATTGAGTGGCAGAACATACACAGTGTCAGCTACTGAACTGACTGCTCACCTGAGGTACTGCAGTGCAAGGGGCCTGTATACAAAGTAGAATGGGAGGAGCTTCCCAAAAAATCAGACTGCTGCAATCATTGATCACTGCTATAGAGTGCTCCAGGTAGAAAATCTGTTCTTAGCTGCTAAACCCTCAGCATTAAAATCCATCAGTAGAGATCCTGCTACATTTTTTTACCTGAGAAACAGAGGAGAAACTCAGAGGCAGTTCTGAATAACTTCATAATGTAGCTCATCTCTAAAACCTACACAAAGGTCTTTTTGCGTAATTAAAATAGGACAATCATTATTTTCCCCCAAATATCTTTATAAAGAATATATAAGTGCATTATTAGAAAAATCCCTCCTTAGATACAGTTAAAAACATATCCTGCCCTTGATACCGTTCAATTTTGGTAAAATCCTATGCTCCGTTTCATTTAAATTCATTCAGCAGTGATAAGTAACTATACATCACACCAAACATGTAGATATGTGGTATATCCTATGTGCAGCCAAAATAGCTGAATCCACCAGGCTTTACACGGAGATAAGGTTTTCAGCAACCTGACTGGGGCTATACATTGCTTTTTATGGTTACAAAACACATTGTGATAATGTAGACCAGCTCATCTCTGAATTTATTAACATACAATTTTATTACTTTATCCTTTCATGTCCAAATCAGAACTGCAAATGGAATCCACAGCTGTATTCTTCCAACAAATCCGTATTTTCTTACCCATATAAAACACAACCTAAAAATCCCCAACTCTGTTCATGGAAGTTGCCATCTTTAAAGAACAAAAAAACCAGGGATTGTTAAAAAAAAACCAGCAAAGAAAGAACATAAGAAAATAAGAAATCTACTGCTTAACACTGTTTACAGATCTTGGTAGTTGGGGTGATAAGATACAGTATGTGGATTATTTAGCAATAGCTTTTAAAATACATAATATTTATACATCTTCTCATGTACTCGATACCAGTATTCCTTTACGATCATTGCCAATTTGTATGATAAACTCTTTTCAAAGTATATCCATTTAACTGTAAATAAAACAATTCACTAATTCTTTGGCATCAGAAGAATCATACGGCTGCAATTGTTCCATTGTGGCGAGAACGAGACCTTTCCAAAGTCACTCGTCTGTTATCTGCAATACAAAGAGAGGAAAAAAGAAATCACTGTCAGATTTGCAATACGGATAATGCAATGTCAAGAGGTTTTCAAACAGCCCTGAAAATCATTTCAAATGATATGTAAATAAATAACTAGGAGACTGGATCAGGGAAGTTTCACACTGCAGCTGCCAGACTGAGTTCAAGAGTTCTGCAATCAGGAAGAAATCACTTTCTCTATCAGAGGAGCTGGGTGATAAAAAGCACTAGAAGAATCCTGAAACACCGTCCCCTTGGAAACAGCACACAATAACACAAATTCTGGGCAAAAATCTTATTTTACAAACAATTATGCTCAGAAGCTCCGGAAAAATACATTAAGTTTCATGAGAACGTACTGACCAGTGCGGTGGTGAAAAGTGTACAAGTAAAAAGGACTAACACCAACATAATTTGGTGCACAGTTAAAAATAGAACAGTTAAATCAGCTACTTCCTAAGCATTTCCTGATCGTGCAATGTGAACAACTTTCAGTATAAAATATTACACAGCAATTATTGCAATGAATAATAAATGTCTCTATCACAGGCAAACAATCACAAAGTACCAGCCACAGGCCTAAATGCCTTTAAAATAAAACTTTAAAGTGATGAATACACACACACACAAAGAGACAGAAAATTAACCCCCACTTTGTTTTCTGGAGGTTTTGATCTCTTGAATAATGTGGTTCTGGCACACAAATTTTCTTTTTTGGGGGGATGACTGCTTACTTTTGACCTTTTTATTTCCTCATGTCACATTCCTATTGCTGCTCTTTGCATGAGCACAGTATCTACATTGCTACAGCATCAGGGCTTCGCAATATATGTCTGGAACTTCTCCATAGTACTGGAATATTCTAAATCAACAGTCACTTCAGAAGCAGAGTCTGACAGACAAACTGCAGGCAGGCAGGTTTTCTCAGCTGGTTCCCAAATGAGCTGATTTAGCTGTGCTCCCAGCTTGCACAGACTGGAACAGCATGGATTCCTGGTTCTCTGTGGGGAAGCGCTAAACTTGGGTTGAGGCTGAAGGTTCAGGCACGAAGCATGAGATCCCAACACGTCCGATGGGTAGAAATACATCCTGGGAAAAAGCTAGTAATGGAATGTCTCTGTTACAAAGCCCCAAGAGAGGTTGGAGCAAAGGCCAGTGTGGGATCTCACCAATGCATAAATACCTTATGGTGAAAGGGGCTGGAGCCAGGTTCTCTGCAGCAGTGCCCAGCTGGAGGACTAGAGGCAACAGGCACAAATTGGAACAGAGAAGCTTACTTCTGAGTATCAGGAACCACTTTTTTACCGTGAGGGTGAGCGAGCACTGGAATGGGTTACCCAGGAAGACTGTGGAGTCTCCCTCAGAGATACTCAAAACTAGGATTCTGGATATGCGGATCCAGCTGACCCTGCTTGAGCAGGGCATAGTCAAGGGGACATCCACAGGCCCCTTCCAGCATCAACCAGTCTGTGATTCTGTCCTAAGTTAACAAAGCCAGAACTGGTCCAAGCATTAAAGGAGATTCTGAAGAAGACAAAGAAAGTCATCTCTGGGATCTGTTCCCAGACAAAGGACAGAGGCTGCCTGTGGAGACTGCATGGACTCTGCAAAACCAACCTGCCTTTTCCCTGTTCAATGTGTGTCTCCAATGCTATAGGGAATTAACGGCTCCTTTAGCAAGATTATTGGTTCTTTTTATAGTTCTGCATTGCCTCCTTTACTTAATGAATCTATCCATGCATAAAGCATTCAAATTACCCTAAGTCAATCTGTTTTGCATGGGAATAAATCTCTACACTGGTTGCAGTGTCAGTAGGCACTGGAAATTAAGGAACAGAAATGCTGTCTAAAACCCAAACAGCAAAATTATTAAGTCAGCTGTGCTGCAGTTTGTCATGGGTTCAGCAGCAGCAGTCATTTTTCTTTAAGCAGTAGCTGGTGTAGCACTGTGTTATGGATTTTTCAGC
>JASSUY010015985.1:0-29682 GCA_032466535.1 Forpus xanthops | reverse complement strand
TGGATCACATACAGCTCCAGCATAACTTCATTCCCCTCCACCCCAACCCTGAACATCTACAAGCAGTCACAGTCAAAGCTGTTTCATGTTAGCAGCATGTTAGCCTTGACTAAATATCTGGACTCTTCAAGATTCAAGTATAATGTCAAAAAAGCTGGTAGATTCAGGGACCACCTGTGAAGACATCTCACAGAGCTGCTCTAAATAGAAGCAACTCTGAAGAAGCAAGAGATTCACAGGCTAGACCAAGGGGCTTTTTACTTGTGGTCACATTAATTTCCAGCATAGACCTGCAAGCTTCATTTACCTTCACTGTGCAATGCACATATTTTATTATTACAGTTATTAATAGGTGGGAAAATAGACATTTAAAAAAATAATCTGGTCACTGGCACATTCTGACGTCACACTCCGCTTTTGCTTGTGAAGGAATAACTACTGAAGTCACCCAGCATGCTATTCAAAACACTGGCTGAAATCAAGCTTTTTTATTTAGGTCTGGACTCCTTTGTAAGTTGTCTGGATCAAAACTAAGAAAATGGTTCAAAATGAACATGCTGTTGGGAACTAATTATCTGAACATCCAGATATTAAAACTTTAATTCTGTATTATTTTTCTTGAATAATACAGTCTGTCAATGCATGAAGGATTTTTCTTACTATGATTCTGTGTACATGATTGCTGCTTAGAATTTTCAGATTTAACCAACTTCTGTTCACAGAGAATACTGTTAAGGGCTTGGACTTAGTGTCAGAAGCAAAATAAAAAGCCTTGCTATGTTTGTCTTTTTTCCTGGTTCTGCCATAAATACACTTTGTGAATTCAGAAATCTTGTATTTTCTTATACTGCTTGATTTTACTGCTCAGAATTAACATGAGACACAATTAATTCATAATTCCAAAAGTAATATGTTAGAGGAAAAAAATATTATATTGTTGTGAAGCTATGCTACCTTTAGTAGTTAAGTAGATTTAAAACTCTTCCTGAATAAAAGGAATAAATAACTTTTTTTTTTTTTTTTTTCTAGGAACAGAAACATGGGATGCGCCTTAAATGAACTCAAGCACTTAAACGTTAGGCACAATAAGAAAGTTGATATTGGTGACTGAAGTGTTGCACTACTCATTACTTTGACAGGACAGTGGGGTGTAAGGCAGAAGGAAGGATAAAAGAAGATTCTCATGACAGATATGAGGAAAACAGAGAAAAGGACAAGGAAGGGTTTTCCTTATTCAAGGACTTAGGAAAAACTGATCCCACTACTGATGCAACAGTGCACTCGACAGATAGGTTGATTTATATCAGCTTAAGATATGTTTTTCCAAGGCTGAGACTCCTACTACAATCTTTTGGTAGAGGAGAAAAATAAAAGGTGAGCTCTCTCTTTTCTCTGGATTTTTTACTTTTTTTTTCCAAGTTAATTTCTTAAAATTCAGAATTGTTTAACAGCAGCATCACCTCCACCCTTCTCAGAGTCCTTTCTGCTATCCTATAGCACTCAAAAAAAACAAAATAAGTGAACAAAAAATAAAATTGCAGATGAACAGTAAGATTAAAAAGGTTTTTGGGGATCAATTCCATAACTAGTAAGAGAGGAGAGGACAAGGATTTATGGTCTGAAGGTCAGTTCAATGTATTCTCCAGAGGGGTCATTTCCTGGAACATAAATATGTAATTTAAAGTATATTGTGTCAGCAGCATTTTTGGGGCTTGATCCAGCAACAATAATTGCAGCTTTTCAGGTGAGGTAGCCTTTAGGTTCCCATTAGTGCTACAGAGTTGCAATTTGGCATTCATTTGCACTTCTACTCTGTGTAATCAATCTTTGGCAGCTCACCTATCCAGCAAGAGCCCAGTATGCTGTAAAAAGACACATGTTCCCTCCTTGCCTCCTGCTCCAACTGTATGGCAAGTTGCTACCACACTGTTTGGAAACCAAACTTTACATGAAAAGAAAGTTTCTTCTTTCAGTCTTGTGATATTCTCTCTTGATGAAGTCTCATTTATCCTTTGCCCTGTATGAAGCTGCTGAAGAAAATTATGTGGTTAAAGGACAGAAAGCATTTGATTTTAAGTATTATCCATTGTATGACGCTAGGGATGAAAGATGGAAAGAGAAATTAGTGTCATGAAGCCCACAAGCAAATAATTGCTAGGCTGGATAAAAAGGCCATAGCCCTTCCCATATTACCATTTTCCTGTGCAGGTTGCACATTGTCTGCCACACGGCTGGGAATTATATTCAGGTGCAAAATTCCCTTACTCACACTGTAACACTATTCATTTAATAAATTCCATTCTTTGTTATTAAAAAATAATCCATCCTCTCACCCCAAATGAAATATGCAACTACATTGTGTCTGTGCTTAGTCACATTATTTCAAAGCTTAAAGTATCTGCTGGGCCCACGTGCCATCAGCTGTGCATATAGAATGCATACACATGCATTTAGACACACACTCACATGAAAATGCATATTAACACATTCAGATATATCTTTACTCATTAAAATACATTTTTACACAGAAGTGTATAAACATATAATTTATTGTGCCTATATATAATTATTTATAATCAGTGGCATAAAATATTTCACAAACTTTGGGCCTGTTATCAAACCACAGAGTTCAGGAGATATATTCTGTATTCAGCTATAGTGCATGTGTGTACGTGCACAAATACATATTCCTGTGTATATGGGTGTGCACCTACACACACACAAGTTCTTCACACTATTTAATTTGTGAAGCATGCTTTCCTGTTAAGGCACTATGAACAACAAATGAAGCAGAAAGCATCTAGTATTCTGCAAGTCAGATGCTATGTTGAGGCTCCAAGGATTTCTTAATTGACTAGGGTGAGGTCAGGAGCTAAAATGATTGGGCAGCAATGATGTGTGCAAAAATATTTTTTCTGCTTCGATTTCCTTTCCAGAAAACATATCTTCAAGAAAGGAGAAAACATTTTAAGCGCTGCCAGTGCAAGAGGACAGGGTTTTATGCTGAACTTTTGACAGAATAAAGGATATGACTGATGTTAAGATTTATGCAAGGTGGCATGGGCAGCATTAATTTGCAATTGTGAAATCAGAATACTGGTCTTTATTTCAACTTCTGCTCCAAACATGCACTGTGACTGTTTCATCATTTTTTTCAATCCCTGTATCTTCCACAGAAATTGGAAATGCTTTGTTACATTGACCTCTGTACACTTCCAATCAAATCAAGACTCACGCTAGCAAGGGGGCAATTGAATAATTGAATTGCACTTGGTTTAGGTAAATATAATAGGCATATAGAAGTACTGTGAAAGCTATTTATTTTAAACTTCCTATGGATATTAATCTAAAATAAGAAGCAATGGTAATTAATTAATGCTGATTTTACATACCAGTGACACCAGTATCACCCTATGTTCACAAGAGAAATGTTGTACTTTTTATATTCAGTTTAATTTTTATTTGACTGCTTGTGTATAAACAATTGTATGGATATGTACAGTAGCAGACATACACCACGAGCCATCATTACGACTTTACTCCATTCTCCAGTTTCCTGCTAGCAGTTATTTAAACAGTCTTCTTTTCTCAGTCTTCAAGACCTGTTGTGTCTGTCCTTTGGACATGACAACTCAGAAACTGAATTAGAATTCTACTTTTAGTTTAAATCTAGGACTGCATACAGTTGAAATTACATTTTCCTTGAAATCTGCAATTATTACACTTTCATGATGGATAATGCACTCACTGAATGAAAGGAATATTTATTGAATTACTTCCTAAAGCTGTAAATAACTTGAAAACAAAACAATGTTCACAGGTACCTTCTAAGAATTTAATAATTTACCTCACAGAATGTGATCCAGGAGACTATAATCTCTTCATATATACCAGAACTACCACAGTTTTAGTTACTCTGCTCTGCCTTTATTTCATTGTTACTATAATTTTCCCTTTTGTTCCATTTATATTTTTTTTTTTTGTTGTTTTTTGTTTTTTTTTTTTTTTTTTATCAGCAATTGCCTTTCTGTATTTTCTGTTTCTGACTCTTTCAGGCCTCTCTTTTATTTCATGATTGATTCGTTACCTTCCTACCACCTTTCCTATTCTGCAGCATCTAGGTCATCGCTTTCTTCTCTTATCTGCTTTTATTTCCTGTGTCTAAATTCCCTATTTGTCTATGTCCTTCTAATACTATCAATTCCACCTTGATTTTGCTGATACCTCAAAATACCTAATTCCCGCTTCACTGCTTGACCATCAACTGAAATTTTATTGACTGGCTAGAGACAGATAGGACTGATTAATCTGCTATTTAAATGTTTTCATGGACAGTATCTTAAAGTACAGAAAAAAAATGGAGACCATCAACCTTCAGCACTTGTCAGCAAATTTTAAACTGTTTTTAATTGGGTTTGGAAAAATAATCCCACAGATCTTGCCCCCTCTATATACTGAGTCAGTATGTCCAGTCTCGCTGTATTCTATTCTTCAACACTGAACCCTGGCAATGAACTTTGAATGCCCCTCTATCTCTCTGAAATCTTTCTTGCTGAAGCAAATTTTTAGTATCATTGAAGTCCTGGGCTGTCAGTTTATTTATAATTAATATAGAGCACTTGAGTTTTCATTGCAGAGCACCAAAGACGCATGGCTCCATGTTATTTGGATGCTACCTTGCCAACAAAGATTAGGAGTTGAGATTCTGTCAAGCATTGAGCTTTTTTATGGACCTGAGAAACCAGATGATGAAAACCAGATCTTTCCTCACAGAGAATAAATCTTCAGTGAATATTTCAGGCTCTTTGAAGCAAAACACAACAAGACTTGTACCACACACTATGCTTACCCTGAATTAATACAAAGTAGAAGAAGTTAAATATTTAAGATATGACTTATCCAGTGGGGAAGGCAAATTTTATAAACATTGTCAGATTTCAAAGAAGTGTTTTCTCAATAAGCTATGAAAGTAATATCTAAGAACATTTTCCCGATTAAACTCCCCTCCTAAATGGGACCTCATCCTTCTGAACTTTTGTTTGAAAATTCCATTGTATATCTGACTACAAACCTGCTTAATTTTTTTTGAGAAAGAATTAATGACTTCTCCTTTATAAGAGGCTTAGGCCAATCAAAGCAACATGGATAAAACAAAATGTGTGGACTTTTTTCTTTTCTGTCAAAGCAAATACAAATCCTTTCTGAGAGCTAGACAGAATAAATAATTGGATCTATCTCATGAAACTTTCTATTAAGATCAGGAAGAAATGTAAATGGAAATGCAAAATTCTCAGAATTTTCTGCTTTATGTTCTAGTTTTCCTGTCAGCAAAAGGTTGAATCCATTATTCATCTCAGAAAAGAAATAGAGCTCTAGTCCCCTAGTCAGATGGATTCCCATGGTGTGACAGACTCTCAGGCACTATCTCTCATTTAGTATGTGACTTGATCAAAATACCATACTTTGCATGGTATCCCACTGCAACAGAAAAGAGAACCTTTCACATATTTAGGTTCATCAGAAACTACAGGTGGCTATTCACATGAATGTAAGAATGAATACAGAATTTTCCGGTACTTCTTGAATTTCAATTTGGTTCATTCTCGCATCATTTTGATGCCATGTGCTGTTTTGCATGGGCAATATTTCACATATTTTGCAAGCTGTCAGAAAAAAGCTGCGGATTTTTTGCTGGGATATTTGGAACATTTGGCAGTCATGAGAGGCAGCTCTCATTTTTTATATAAGCCTATTAAAGTCATATGTCTTAATCAGCGCAGAGGTTGTTATGCACAATGAGGAAAATGAACATACTCAAGTAAAACAGTTAACACCTCATTAAAAGTAAATGATTACTTGCTTTTCAGGGGAAGATAACATTATTGACTGATGAAAGTAAGAATGATAGAGGATCTGATTTATGAGGGTTTTCAACAATAAATTTCACTCTAAAAGCATTAACTGTTATTAGGTGCCTTATGCAGGTTCATTCATAGTGGGGTAAGAATTTAGTTCAAGATAGAACTTAGAGATTCCTTTTAAAAGTTTTGCTGAAACTAAGTTGAACACAAAAAAAACTTAGTATGGAATACTTAAGGAGTATCTGAAACACTCAAGTGGTACTGAGATTATCTATGAGAACTTGTGAAAAATAGGTATATTTTCTGGAGATATAAAAAAAAGGGTAAAAAGTTTAAGTGTGCAAAACAAGAGACAGGAGAAAGCATGAACTAGGAAATTATAGATCAAGCTTTCAAGTTCAGAGACAGAGACATATCTAAAAATAACAATATCTTTTAAAAAATACCACCACCACCACCAAAAAACATCCAGTTTTAATGCTCTAAAGAAAAATATAACAGCAAAAAACAGCCAGCACAGATTTATCAAGAAGAAATTACATCAGACTAGCATGATTAGGGTTTCTGAGAAAAGATAAGTAGAAACATATGTGGAGGAGAAGCAGAAGGCATCATAACTGGACAGAGTAACTGCTCATAAATCTAGAGAGCACTCAGAATAAAACTATCATTTTTAAGTTCAGAAATATCTGATTGAAATAAACTGTTCTACTCTTTCCTTGTAGATAGGACAGGAAGCAATAACCTTAAATGACAGAAAGATTTGGGTTGGGAATTGGGAGAAATCTTTCCAACAATAAGCATAGCAGAGCACTAATGTACCCTGCCAAGGGAGAACATGCAAACTTCTGCCACTAGAAATTTTTAAGAACTGGTGAGACAAAAGTCTGTCAAGAATAGTTTAGCCATAGCTGATCTTGCCTTTGGCCAACTAGATGGATTAGATAGACTCTTGGTATCCTATTTATTATGATTTCTGTGAATCCATGTAAACACAATGCTATTGACTCCAATTTATGTCTAGAAACATATAAATAATTTAAAAAAAATAAAAATAAAAATTAAATATACACTTAAACCAAGTATTACATGGGAAAGCTAGACAGTTTTTATTGTTTTACAATTGTCAGAAGGTTGTTGAATGGCCGAATGAAAATCCAGCTTAATGGTGAACTTCTGTTTCCATACTGTCAGTTATGTTCCACAGTGTATTTGTCTTTTGTGTTATCCACCCTTTATACTGGGGGAAAATGTAGATTCTTATTTGTAGCAGAACTTTAATCTCAAATGATTTAGTATCTGAAAAATAGTCTGCAAGTGGAGAGTTCAGCAAAATCACTGGTGCACTGAGAGTCCTCAACACATCCCTCCTACCTCCAGTGTCCAGCAGTACTATTAGGTTTGCCCATAGGATATGAAGAAACCCCTCATATCATAGGAAACAAAAGAACTCCCCTTAAAACACAGTGACAACATAATTGCTGCTAAGAGTTTAATATTTTGGTCAAGACAAAAGTCACATGTGATCCTCTCTTCTCCAAATAGTAACACATAACAGAAAAATGAGAAAACTCTTCTAAACTAATATTTGTATATGAGAAAAATGAACATGAGCCAGCAGTGTGCTGACCAGAAAGCCAACTGTATCCTGGGCTGCATCAAAAGAAGTGTGACCAGCAGGTTGAGGGAAGTGATCTTGCCCCTCTACGCTGCTCTCGTGAGACCTCACTTGGAGTATTGTATGCAGTTCTGGTGTTCTCAGCATGAAAAGGATATGAAACTGTTGGAGCAAGTCCAAAGGAGGGCCACAAGGATGATCAGGGGACTGGAGCACCTCCTGTGTGAAGACAGGCTGAGAAAGTTGGGGCTGTTCAGCCTGGACAAGAGAAGGCTGCTTGGAGACCTCTTAGCGGCCTTCCAGTATCTGAAGGAGACCTATAGGGATGTTGGGGAGGGACTCATCATGAGGGACTGCTCTGAGAGGACAAGGGCTAACGGGTTCAAATTTAAAGAGGGGAAGTTTAGATTGGACCTGAGGAAGAAGTTCTTTACTGTAAGGATGGTGAGGCACTGGAATGGGTTGCCCAGGGAAGTTGTGAATGTTCCATTGCTGGCGGTGTTCAAGGCTGGGCTGGACATAGCCTTGTGTGGCATGGTTTAGTGGGAGATGTCCCTGACCATGTCAGGGGTTTTGGGACTAGATGCTTTTAAGGTCCTTTCCAACTCTAACTATTCTGTGAATCTCTGATTCTATGTATCTGTTTCTTATGCAGAGGTTTCTCTGAGGATTAACAACTCTGGATTGGCTCCAGTTCGTACTCTTTTACAGCAATACTTCCCATCCATTTGGATATTTTTTCTCAGTGTTTTGGCCATCATGTAATAGAGAAATCTACACAGTTCTTCAGTCAGAACTCAGACACACAAACCCATGCCAAATATCACCTTTTTCTCCAGTATAATTTGAATGGGAAGAAAAATGATTTTAAATAAATCCACCACCATCTAACACTTGCTTACAGAATATAAAAAATGGTTTACATTTAGAAAACAACATATTGAATTAATAGTTATTATTAGAAAATCAAGCAATCAAAAGTATGGAAAAGACGAAATTGTTTAGCTCTAAAAAATTAGATAGCTTTGTTTTTAGTAACGCCAGAAACACAGAGGTGCAATTATTTTATATTTAAAAAAAATGGAAAGAGATAATTATATCCAACATTTTTTTTTTTTTTTGTTTTCCAATGGCAATTATTGGAAAGGCAAAATCCCTAATGAAGCAGCCGATCAGTAGCTGATCAACATTCATACCAAGTTATAAACACAAAGACAGCCAGTGCCTTGACAGAAGAAACTACATTATCAAAAATGATGTAGATATTTAGCGTGTCAATATTTGACTATTTACCTGTGTAAGCAAGTCACCATTTTAGCTGCAAATATAGGTAAAATCAAAAATATTTGTACATTCTGGTACTCCTGATATATTGCCATTGCAAATATACAGCCAAAATTATGAAGTGAAAGAGTATTTTTCAAGCTGAGTAAATAAATGTCAAAAGTCATCTCTTTCTTTTGAAAAAGCTTATCAACAGTACTGTAAATATTTTAGGAAAAGGCATTAACTATATCAAAATAAGTACTTGTGATGTTACATGGCAAAATTAAACAAGATTCAAAATATTGAATCACAGGCAAAGAGTACATGAGTTTGAGTAAGAAATGGGCGTTTATGACAAATTTTCCTATTAGTATGCATCTACTGCTTAGTAATCTAAATATATTTATTTGCCTATCTATGAGAGAAAGTAATCGTCTCTTGGTCAGATCTTATTGCTGTTGTTCCCTCAGGCCATTGGTCTTGTTAAGTCTCTGAATCAATTCTCCAAGAAAATTAAGAATCATGATTTCTTAAAGAGACGAGTTAATGTACTCATGTTATAAAAAGAATCTAGAAACAATGGCTGCAGCAAATATTTGGTTTCAGGTATTTGAAATTTTGTTTCATTCAAGAAAAGAATTTGGGGTCAGTATACTGTGCTGCAAGAATTCCATGCTTGCTGGTCTTTTCCAAATCAATACTTCTGAGGTAAAGTAAATATTTAGGTTTTATCCTTTACACAATATGAAATTTTCATTTGCTTTCGAATTCCCTGCATGACAGATGAAAGTGAGATTACTCAGTTTTCCTACAAAGTAATAAAAAATCTGTTAACATTAGATAACATGGCCCATTTTTGGAAGTGTTCAAGGCCAAGCTGGATGGGGCTATGGGCAATCTGGCCTAGTGGAAGGAGCCTCAAACCACTACAGTATCACTGTCTATGGCAGGGTTATTGGAACTAAGTTGTCTTTTGGCTCCCTTTCAACTCAAACCATTCTATGATTCTACTATTATAAAGACTGAGTACTCCACTGCAGTGTTTTATAGACACTCAGAGAAACACATTAGATTATTATTAGAGTTGTTGTGATTATGTCACTTTGACACATAGCACAGTCCACCTTGTACTTATATGTATTGGTTAAAGATTTTGGATCATTTGTTTATAGAAGTGTCCTAAGGCATCAGTAACTGCAAGGTTCTGTCATCTTTCCTTTATTTATATTAACTCAAAGTTCTGAAATGAATATAAATACCTGAATGTTAGAACATAATAAAATGCATACAAGAAACACAATTTCATGAACCACTGAGATCCACTTGCCCTTTATAGTCCTTTAGCTACAGTTAAAGTCTAAAGCTAAAGCCTACCTTTGGACAGACTTGGATATTGCTTAAAGTATTTGAAATAAACACTTTGGCTATTGCAACTTCATTGGAAACTCTATGTATCCTTAGAGGGATTTGATAATGCTTCTATCTTAGCACTGCTGGAAATGAGAATCGAATATTTCTTCACAAGAAAAGAAACTTACAAAGTAGTAGAAAACAGATATTCCTTTTATTCGAACAAACCTTGACAGAATAATGGAAAATACTGATATTGTCTTCAAAAGATCTGTCAGTTCTACTCCAGGTTAGGCAAAATAGTATTGAGGAAAGAATTCTAGGCCCAACCAGATAAATAACTCTTTCAAAAAGACAGTAAGAATAGGACTGTAAAATGAGGGCTCAGCAAGGAAAACTTCATCAGGGAGGTGCTAGATCTTGCAAGGTTTGTTTTAGCAAAGGAAAGCTTCTTCAGCTATATAGAAAGGAAAAGAGCAAGGGAAGCAATAGTGGGGTGAGTATACAATAAGAATACGTTGGAGTTTAAAAGTGACCTGGGAATTGCCCTCAAAATAAATAAACATTCTTGTCTCAGTTTTCAGTATAATAATGGTATTTAGCAATGTCTGTCCCACAGAGATTGTCCACACTGGCACAAAGGTTTTTCTTTCCCCCATTAAGTAAGAAAAATGACTGCGGTAATTATATCACAGTTGCTTATTCAAATTTATACCTATTTATGGTAACACATTAAGCTAATTTACATTGAAGCAAATTCAGTTTCACACACATTGTAATAGCCTGGGAATACTGTAGCTGTTGAGAATTCAGATGTCCCCTGGGTTCTCTCTTTTTATTTTTTTTTGTGCGTGTGAAATCTCCAGATTCACCCCATTTCTTTTGAGTGGATTATTCCTCACTTCTGAATCAGTGAAAGTGTTAATCAGCTTTTCCAACTAAATGAGTTTGAATTCCTTTGTTTCCTGGCTCCTTAAAAGTCAAGTTAAAAAAAGACCAAGCAGGCTGCTAAATCAGTGATTCGAAACTTTTCTCTTTTTCTCATAGGGGAGTGAAAAAATATATGGGAGGACAGATCCTTCTCTTTGTACTACAATATAAAAGCCAAACCTTCTGAGAGCTGCTGCCTAATCTCTCAAGCATACACCTACTTTTGCCAAAAATATAGAGGTCATTAGTTATCCTTCTACTTGTTACAGAGTAGTCAAGAAAAAAAAAATACAAACTTAACATAGTGTTTATAGTGTAAAATTTTATACAGTATGCATGTATACATACATGTTATATATTCTAGAAGCATCTTGATTAAAAAAAAATTAGAGTAGGTCCTTGCTACTTTGTTTCAGTTTCAAAAGGAGCAATTTTGGTAATCAGAAATTGGATATAGAGATTGTCAGTCTAATGTCAAAGAAGAAGCCAAAGAGCAAAATACTCTTTATGAGTACTTTTTGAACATTTAAGGAGGAACTAGTTATCTTCACTTCTAAACTGACTTATGCAACTGCATGTCAAGAAAGAAGAGGTGTTCATTTTCCCTCTCTATCATTGGGGAAAAATAGACTACAGCATTTGTAGCTTCCATTCAATAATATGCAGAATGTGAGCAAAAATTCTGAAGGAAACAAGAACTAGGGAGGTGGAAGTAGTGAAAAATAGCATAAAAGCAGGAAAAGCTCTTTAGTGGTGTATTTTACTAGAAATCTTACAAAGAAACCTTAATATGAGGTAGACTTCACTTGGTCTATGAAAGTAATTAAACCAAGTTGTTGCTCTGATTGCAGATAATTGCCCTTGATAACCCAGAGAACTTGTACCAGCTGTATTTGGCTAAGACATGGTTTACTTCAATTGAATCAACTACTCATTACAGCTTCTCATACAGATTATTTAACTCATTTTACCACAGCAACTACTCATTACTGTCTGCATCACTCAGGAGCTTATAGAGAGACTCAGCAAGGAAGTGATGAAACCACCATATGATCTGACACCCAGTGAGATCCTTGACTGAGTTGGGTAAGCTGTTGTCTTATATACTCTACTTTTTTGTTTGTTAAAATCCCAGCCCCTCACAGAGTTCAATTCTCATGAACTACTGAGTTTTCTGATAACTCTTCAGTGTAAGTTGAAGGTAAACTTCAAGGCCGTCAGGCCATACAAGAAAAATCCTAGTCCAAAAGGCATCAAGCTGGGTGGTGCATTTGACATGCTGGAGGGAAGGGGTGCCATGAAGAGGGATATTAATGGTCTTAAGACGTGGGAGAGTGAAAACTTCATGAAATTCAACGAGGCCAAATGCAAGGTCCTGCAACTGGATGGGCACAATGCCAAGCAAAAATGCCCCGAGGAGAAAGATACAAGGGCTTTGACTGACAAGTAGCTCAACATGAGCCAGCAGTAATCACTGGCAGCCTAGAAAGCCAACCTTATACTGGGCTGCATCAAAAGAAGCATGACCAGCAGGTCAAGAGAAGTGACTCTCACTCTCTACATTGCTCTCATGAGACACGACCTAGAGCACTGCCTTCAGTTCTGGTGTACTCAATATAAGGAGATGGAGCTGTTTGAGCAAGTCCAGAGGAGGGCCACGAGGATAATCAGAGAACTGAAGCACCTCCCATATGAAGACAGTCTGAGAAAGTTGGGGCTGTTCAGACTGGAAAGAGAAAGCTATGTAGAGATACCGTAACAACCTTCAGGTATCTGAAGGGAGTCTAGAAGAATGCCAGGGAGGGACTCCTCATCAGGGATTATAGCGATAGGACAAAGAGTAATGGGTTTCAATTTAAACAAGGGAAGTTCAGGTTAGATATAAGGAAGAGGTTCTTTATTGTGAGGATGGTGAGGCCCTGGAACAGGCTGCCCGAAGTGGTAAATGTTCCATCCCTGGCAGTGTTCAAGGCCAGGTTAGACAGAGCCTTGGGTGACATGATTTAGTGCGAGGTGTTCCTGACAATGGCAGGGGGGCTGGAACTAGATGATCTTCAGGTCCTTTCTAGCCTTGACCATTCTATGATTTTATTATACAATGAAGAAAGGGTCATACAAGAAATCTGGAGAGGGACTTTATATAAGATCAAGTAGTTACAGGACAACGGGGAATGCCTTAAACTGGAAGGTAGATTTAAATTATATATTAGGGAGAAATTCCTCCCAGTGAGGGTCGTGAGGTGCTGGAACAACTTGCCCAGAGAAGCTGTAGATGCCACATCCCTAGAAATGTTCAAGATCAGGTTGGATGGGGCTTTGAGCAACCTGGTGCAGTGGAAAGTGTCCCTGCCCATGGCAGGAGGGTCAGTAGTGGATTATATTTAAGATCCCTTCTGACCCAGACTGTCATTCTATGATTCTGTGAGTCTATGATTCGTTGATTTAATGACATAATACATCCTTTTTAGAGATGGCCATACTTTCTAATACACCATATCAAATCCCTGTAAATTACTTGGTTTTACTTTTTGCTAAGCTATAATAAACTTCCAGAATACTTTTAAGGTGAAACCTTTCTATTAGGATGAAAAACTGTCATGACATTTTTGTAGAAGCTGCAGTTTACCCCAGATTTATCAAATCAAATTTGTTCTTCATCTACAGAAGTCTTTTCTATCTATTGCTGCGTTGCTGCTTTCAAGCCCAAAAGCAAATATATTTTTATAGAGCTGTCTACATGCAATTTTGTTTGTGAAAGTTCTTTGGAAAGTAGGCGCTTACTGTTGTTTCTGTCATCATCATAATAATAATTATTATTACTATTATGTGCATATTTATTTATTTATTTGGGTTTGTGAGAAGGGTAAATAAAAATACCACATCTAGCATATACAGAATTTATTTCTCTGCTAAGGAAATCAGATAAATATGTAGGTGTCATATCATCTTATGATATGCCATAGTGATATGATCATGATCCAACAGAGAAGAAAAAAGATCTGGTAAAATCTACCCACAAAGAAAACATCTATTGTTTGGTTCCCACTGTGCAGAAGGAAGTAAAGAGGCTGGGTAGTGGGAGGGTGGAACCCCACCAGGGATGAGAGGATGCTGAGACACTTCCTGCTCCCAGACTCTCAGATTCCACCTAACATGTTAACTCTGGTATAATTTTTGCATTCCACAGACTCTGAAGTCCCTCACAAGTAGGCTGGGACAAGTGTCTTAGGCCTCATTCCTTATCAATGAGTAGAAAGCAGAGTTTGCTGGCTGCTGAGCACTGGGGTGAGGAGATTGGGGAACCTTTTGTCTCCCTCCATGGGAAGCTGTTGTCCCAGTTTCACTCCACTGCTGAGACAGAGACAATGGCCACAGCTCTGCCAAAATAGCAAGTCCTGGAGTTAAGTGATCATTTATTTTAAAAGGAGAAAATTTCAATAATGTTCCAGAGCTCTTGGTGTGGAGAAAAATCAGAAAACATAGGCCCTGAGGGTTTAATAAGTAAGGAAATTTTTTAAAAGAGAAACAACACTACGTTTAAATGTCATGGATTTTTAGAAGTGAAGTAAGGGAAGAGGGCAGAACAAGAAAAGCACTATGACCCAAAAGGCCAAGATGTATTCAAGAAGTTTCCTCTTGCATCTGGCTTTGTATGTATAGGATGGAACTATAAATGAAAAATTATTTTCCATTGTTAACAGTCTGTGTAGTGCCAAATAGATGAATGACACATACTTGTGTACAGAATCAGAGCCAGCTGGTATTATTTTTCCCTTATATATCAATAAAAACTTCTCTAAAGGACAAGTCAAAGCATCACTTACCTGTCCCCTAAGGTGCACGCAATAATTATCTGATAAGTGTGGTTTTTTTTTTTCAGTGCTATTATTTTGTTTGAACACAGTATTTAAAAGCCCCAGACATTTTCATTTTTGCTGATTCATTAGCACCAAAACACCATTTCTAAAAGGTCTTTTACAAAAGTCCAAGAAAAACAGAATTACTTATATACAGGCAGCGAAAACAGATGATGAAGAGGGAATACAGATATGTCAAGCATATATTTTGTGGCTATGATAGATCTTAAGGGAAAACAATTAGGAGTATGGTTAGAGAGGATAAAATTATTTCAGGAAAGAGAGAAAAAAAAGGTGGTATCAAAACCTGTCAAGTTCATATTTTCTTGACTATAAGAAGAAAATTGACAATTTTTCTTATTTTTATTTCACATGAAAATTTACTTACAGTTTCTTTTAGATCTTGCATTTGAAAAATCACTAAAAATAATAATGAAAGCAATCACTTTTTAAGAAAATGAACAAAAAAAGAAAGAAAATATTTCCAGACTTTAGGATTTCATCCTCTGTAATAAAGAAGAAAACTTGTGAGATTGCTGAGCCCATCATTTTCTTGACTCTCTTGGTAGACAAGAAAAAAATAACTAGACCTGTCTGACCTCTCTGAAGCCCTGTGTACAGTCTGTTTCAGACAGAGGCTGAATGCCAGGTATAGTAAAATATATATGACTGAAATTGAATGACTTTTATTTTGGTTATGCAATATCCTCCCTAAAATAATGCCACACTCAATAATATTTCACATTTGTATTTTGTCTCTGAGACATTTCTACTTAGCTAAAAGGCCTGACAGTTATTTTTATTCCTAAGACTGAAAAAGATAAGCCTTCAAAGAAGATGTCAGTAGTGTTTTCAGACACCTGGTAGACATACTGGGCAAATGCAAGCATTTAGGATAACGATGAGCAATGGATGTCCATGACATATTCACCATTCTGAAGTTATAGATTAGGGTAAAAAGTAGTCAGTTAATTACTTGTTAATTTTCCCCAAAGCAGCCCTCATAGTGCTATGTTCTCTACTGGTAGTTAGAAAGGTGCTGAAACACACCAATGTTTGGCTATTGCTCAGAAGTGCTTGCACAGCATCAAGGCTGTCTCTCCAGGAGGCTAGGGATGCACAAGAAGTGAGGAAACTCAGCCAGGAAAACTGACCCAAGCTGACCAAAGGGATATGCCATGCTATATGATGCCTCCTCAGCAATAAAAGGCTAAATAAAAGAAAGAGGAAAGGGGCACATTTGCTTTTTATGACATTTGTCTTCCAGAACAACTGCGACATGTACTTATGACCTGCTTCCCGGGAAGTGACCAGACAACCTGTTGATATGAAGTAGAGAATAAAATCTTCATTTCCATTAGCTTTTGTGCATAACTTTTGCTTTTGCTTTATTAAACTAACTTGATAATGACCCACGAAGTTTTTTCTATCTTGTTTTCTCCCCTGCTGCTCTCCTGAGGGGACAAGTAACAGAGTGGCCTGGTGGGCACCTGACATTCAGCAAAGGTCAACCCATCACACAGGGTAAACAGAATATAATAAATGCCATTTTTTTAAAGCAAAATTATTTGACTATTTCTTTTTCCATTCTTGTTAAATATAGGGGCTAAATATAGGCTGAAAAGAGACAATAGTTATTTCCTAATAGATATTTAATTTTTAGTGAATCTTGACAATGAAAATATACTCAACTATAAGAAGTCTGCGCAGCCTTTGGAGCTTTGAGAGATTTGGAAAACTGCAAGTTTATGAAAGCATATATGAATGTGTTTTAACTAAATCGGTAATGGAACTTTCTGTCATGGAATCAAACAAAACAGGTCTTAAAGTCACATTTTTTACCTGCAAAGGTGATCATATTCATCCCTCAAACAGCAAAGAAACTAAGCACCTCCTCATGCCTAAACAAAAAATAACTCCAGCATTTTGGCTTTTTTTTTTGGGGAAAAAAAAAAAGGAAGCTTTTTCTACTACTACAATATAGCTGTGTAAATATCAAATTAAGATTTCTACAAGGTAGCTTACCTGTGACGTGAATAATTGATCTACTTGTCAAAGTACAGCAGCAGGTGTAATCTGTATATGAATCTAATGTGAAAGGTGTGTCTAATTTTATACCTGTCCTATACCAAGCCTATCCCAAAATATGGCAGGTACAGTAAATATAATCTAAAAGAATATTCACATAGTCTTGTAAGTGAATAGTATACAAGTGATCATGAAACTATTATTACTGTGAAGCTGTTTGACTGGTACTTTTTCCTTTTAATTGAATGTACGGCACAGAATGGCCATTTTATCTCTTACATTCCTTATAACAAGGAAGTTATACAACCTGATGAAGAATGAAGCTGTAATCAGACATTCTGCAACAGAGGCTGAGCCAATAACGTCCAACATTTTTCAGTATTAACTTTCCAATACAAAGGTAGACTTTAGGAATTTAGGATATCCATCACAATCACATCAAAACTTACACCTCTGAGACTGTTTTCTTAGTTGCCTTTTTTTTAGGTTTTGTAGGAATCCATGGACCCCAGTTGGTTTCAGCTGTACCAGTTACTTTTCTCCCTAGTAGCTGGTGTAGGGCTGCGTTTTGGCTTTAGTCTGGGAACAATCCTGATAACATACCAATGTTTGTGTTGTTGCTAAGTAACACTTACTCCGATCAAGGACTTTCTCAGCCTCATGCTCTGTCAGTGAGGAAGGCGCAAGAAGCTGGGAGAGGGCAGAGACAGAAGACCTGACCCAAACTAACCAAAGGACTATTCCATACCACAGCATGCCATGCCCAGTATATAAATTGTGGGGAATTACCTGAAAAGGGACTGACTGCTTCTCAGGGTCAAGCTGGGTATTGGTCAGGAGGTTGTGGGTAATTGCATCACATATGTTTTCTGGGTTTCTTTTTTTTTTTTTTTTTTTTTTCTCTGTGATTTCCTATTCTTATTATGACTGCATTTTACATTATTTCAGTAATTAAACTCTTCTTACCTCAACCCACCGGTTTTACACAGTTTTGATTCTCCCCCATGCCACCTGGGGAGGGAGGAAGGTGGGGGTGAGCAAGCAGCTGCGTGGTAGTAACTTACCAGCTAAGTTTAAACCACAACAACCCTGCAAGTTCTCTTCCCATTGAACTGATTTAAAAATATACATCTGGTTTTGGCCTTATTAAGCAAACCATAAAATTTAGCTGAGAAATGGGAATAAGAAAAAGAATTCGTTCCTTCACTTGGCTGTATATAACTACTCAACTAATAACGTGGATTTGATCAAAGATTAATATTAATTTTGGATTTAGAAAAAAAAACCTCAAAGGTTCAACTACATTTGCTGCTGTAAGACTATTTGTATGAAAAAACTCCCAACTAAAATACTAATGTCTAGATGTGAAGTCTATTTACAAAGATTTTCTCTGTTCTAAAAAGAAATATCATTTTGTTCATGTTAGCAGAGATCGTCAGAAAATAGACATACATTAATATTTTGAAGATCAGCCTGCTCTACAACATAACCTGTTCCTCTAATTCCAAACAGAAAACAATTTTGGCTTATATACTGTGATTTTATTGGTTTTCTATTAAAAAAAAAAAAGATAAGAGAAGCATTTTATTTTTTCTTAACTTTGCTGAAAATAATAACTTTCTTTCTAGCCTGCACTGGTCAGAAAAAGACAATTTGAGGTATTTTTCATTAGGAGACACTCTCTAACTAACACTAACTCCCACAATTAGAAATTTTCAAATCAAAATTTTCAGCTAGGTGTTTACCTGCTTCTCTGCCTGCAGAAATGGTTAATTGGCATAAAGATAATAAATATACATTGAATAAGGTACTCACTGACCCAATCACTGCTTCCTCTTATACCTTCTTTTACTCTTTTCTAGTTTTGTCTTTCTTTTGTTGTTGGTGTCCATCTTCCACAGCCTACATAATAGAGAAGTAGAGCTTGCCATGAGACAAGGGAAAAACGGCAGGCCTTTGCTTCAGAAAGTTTAACATAATGTTAATTTTGAAGGAGTAAGGAGGTGAAATTTGTTTTGTTTATTTGGCCAGGTGTGCCCTTTTCCTAAGCTAAACTACTTGAAATATTATAATTTTGGATAAAGAGAAAAAAAGGAAACTGAAAAATCAACTCCATGTGAAATTCCCTCTTGATATATTTTGTTTGTTATTGGAGTATTTTATTTTCTTTTCTTCAACAGATCAACTACCTTGTTAAATAGAGATCTCTGTGTTCAGACTGCAGTGAGAGGTTTAATATGTATGTTCCTATGCTCCTCTCTCTTATGTTGTTTGACCTTTCAGCTGCAAATGTCCATTAAGCCATTGGTATGGGCTCCTAGTAACAATTTTGCTAGAGAAGTCTTATCTAGTGGAAGACTACATTGATAATTGTCTCCTAATGGTCTCCAAGAATTTTCTTCAGCCTTCCTGTTTGCAAAGCTGGTATGTTATGTCAAAAGCCTCATTGTTTGTTCTAACATGAACATTTTTAGAAAGATATTTTCTAATGAATGTATCTGGGTTGGCTATTCAGTTGTGCTTGCAGATTTGTATAAGGCAATGAGATCACACTGATACAAAGACCAGTAAGTATTTCCAATTTAAGGAGTTTTTTTTCTAGCAGATGAGTTCAAATATATTGGGATTTAATCTGGAAAGCACTGTGTGGAAAATATGGAATGAGGACTGATACCTGACCTGCAAATGACTAACTTGTGTGATTTTAAGCAAGTGCTGTAAGTTTTGCAAACCTTTATTACACAATTTTCCAGTAAAAGAACATATTTGCTGAATACCAAAGCTTTCTGCTTAAGAGGTCTTTTCTGTAATTTCCTCTATCTGTTATCTAATAGAAAAGACAGTAAACGGGAGACAACATTCACTGTTATTCTATTGCTTTGGCTCAGGGATTCTCATATTAGTGCTAAATCTGCTGAGAACAGTAGGTGGTAATTTCCAATGGAAATGAGCAGTTACTAGACCAAACAACTCTCATTTACTTACACCCTGTGCAATGCTTCTCAGAAATATTATAAATTGTGTGCTCTTTCTCATTTGTCCTTGATTTAGCTGACACTGTCACTCATGCAGTACTGTGAGTGTAAACGATGATCTAATGTCACTTCTATAATTACTTGGCACACTGAATAAACTGTAATCCCCCTGGGTCAATAACTGCTCTTAGTTTGACATTCAGTAAACAAGTTTTTGAGAATTGCTGTGGTTTCACATTTATTTTATTACATTTCTTTTTTCTTCCTGGTACACTCAGTGAATGCTATTCAGGAGTAGTTCAGGACCATTAAGAAAGGAATAAACTGTATACAGTATGAGACTGCTGAAAGGATATCTCTGATTTTCAACACTTATTTTCAAAGGTCTCCCACTTGTAGGGCCTAATTCTGATCCAAAGGAAGTTTTGAGAATGACTTCAAAGGAAGTGAGATCCCCAGCTTGGGAGGCTGCTCTGTGCACATCATGAACTACAGTTTTAAGGGCACATATCACAGGTACTGTGGCTATATCTGTTGCAGCCCTTCTCTATGCCTCAGGATTTTTGGCAGAACTTGACTTTTGTTTCTGTAGGCTTCAATGTGTCTCTGCATATTACTATCCAGCTAAGTGCAGTCAAGCCTTTCAGTAAAACTGCCGCTGTTATGCACAAAGATAACATGCAATAAAGACAAAAGTTTTGCTTTTTTTGGCTTGTGTTTCTAAGAAGCAGAAACATCCCTAAGTCCTGCATCAGGGAGCTTGCTGGCTATAGACAAATGTCCTGGAAAGTCTAGAATAAGCTCTCAAGATTTTCATAAAAAAAATATGTTGTTTTTTTTTTTTCCATGACACTTTTCAATGTCAATATATAATGAAATCCTTGGAGATAATTTATGTGTGCAGTTAGATAGCAGAGGGGCCATAAAAGCTGCCTTAACACTCTCAGGAGTAAAAATTGCAGCCTTAACCTCATCATCTGTAGTAAGTTCCTCAAATTGTTTCCCTGCCAAAATGCCCATAGCTTTGGACTCCTCTTGCAAGCATCTCTCCCTGTAGTTGCAAAGTAATATTACCAGACAGGCTACAATCCCTGCAGCTTCCCAGCACTTACAAAGTAAAAGGAAGAAAAAACTCTTTGATGAGCTCCGTATCAGGAAAAGAATCTTTAAAGGGAACCTAGTATGGAGGGGAAATAGGAATGTTGATGGCTTTCATCATTATTTTGTCTTCTCAAACTATCATGTTAACTTTCTTGATCAGTATCTTTGTCAGGAACCTTTCACAGACATGCAAAGACTGACTCAGAACAACAAGCACGAAAAGAAAGCTTTAAGCAATGAATTGAGAGGATCCAGCACCAGAGAAGAAACAGACCTGCAGCATAAGAGGCAGATGACTGAAAGAAGCAGAGGGAACCATGTGTCTGAAAAATTATGCAGGTAATTGCATAAATTGGTCCAAAATCTATCATCTCCAATGAGCTGGTAATACTGACTTCTTGTGCTGCCATACACACTTTCTATGATAGTAAACAATATAACAAATCTTATAACTGCATGCTGGACAAATAAAGAATAAAATGAAGTATGTCAAGCCTTTGAAAATGAAAGCTGCCATAAACAGTTTGCATTCTACTCACAGTTTTGTTTTTTTATTTGTTTATAATAGATTCCAGGAAAACGTTTCTCAATGTTTTTCATAATTTTTCACTTTAGAACAATGATAAATCTCTTTGTTGCTTTTCAAAAGTCTTTTAGTACGTAAATAAAGTGTTTTCAAATATTTTTTTCATCAGACTAATAGGTTGCATGGTTCTGTATTTGTTTTTCATGCAATGATCGAGTTTCATTCCTTTTACTTGCCTTTTTTGTGCGCATAAAAATAGTAATGATACAAAATGCATGTAATGTGTAATGGTATGTATTAAAATATTATCCAGGTTTTTCTCTCAAAGAACTGTCATCAGTTATACATATATGACTAATTTATCATTCAGGCTGCACAAACAATAAAAATATTTTTTCTTAGCACACCACTTAGTGTTTTTTTTTAAGCATATCTTATCTAACAGCTTGACAGCTGACTCTAATAGATGTCCTTATTGAAGATCATTCTGTCTATGCCAAACTGTCATTTCCTTGACAAGGCACCCCTCTGAAGACCCTTATGGAGTCAGAAATGCCAAGAGTATTTGCCTTCATGATACCTAGACTATCACAAGAGCTTTCTGAAAGATCTTTCTGCAAAAGAGAAACACTAAAGATAGACTGAGAAAAACTGTTAGGGATTATGGACTTAAAACCACGAAAAACATAGTGTCCAAAAGCCATTTTTTTTTGTTCTGGGACCACACAAATAAGAATACGAGCACAGCAGCTAGATTTGCACTCTGCAGCATGTAGAGACATATAAGGTAGGAAGTGTAAGGTGGGAAAACTTACTAATGTAGATAGAAGCTTAGACAGTGGATACAGCCTAGGTGCTATTCTTTGTTATAGGCTTTTTGTAGTGGAAAGAATGGTGTAAATATTCGTTCTGGCAATGTCTTTCCATTTAATCTACAGCATTGTCTTCAAGTAGAGGAGGTTCACCAAGGTTCAGAGAAGCAGAGTCAAATTTTTCATTCGGCCCTTACATCTATTCTCTGTAGCATGATCATGATATACTGCAGCTCTGTGCTTGATAACACTGTCTTTACATCTTTGGAGTACTGTGGATGACTTTAATAACTAAAGTTAAAAAAGCAAATGCTTCTGAGTTTTACAATGGCTGTCAATAAGAGACAGGAGAACAGATATCCATATCCAGATATCCTGGCCAATATCCTTTGAAACTGAACGGTATGACAGCTTGCTTTCTGCAGTATAATGAAGGACCTTTGCTCCTATCACATGTTGCAATTCTGAAATACTTAATTCATGTGTGCTAATTGCCTTTCTTTCTCAGTGTTTCTTTTCTATGAAAATTGTATCTTTCAGAATAAACACAACGCCCCAGAATAAACTCAAATAAAAAAAAATACAATCCAATCGGTTACAGATTACTTTTTTTTCTGGGTTGTTTTTTTGGTTGATTTTGTTGTTTTGTTTTTTTTTTTTTCCAAATTGCATGACCATTTCATACCTTCCTCTAAGTCTCCCATCCTTTTTTGGCACAATCAACTGAGTAGTAAAAAGGTTGTTAAGAGACTGTGTTTCATAGTCTCTAGTGTGCAATCAAAGCTTGAAACCAGAAGCCTGTTTCAAGCTACATCACGCAATTCTTGTTGCATGCCTCAAGTCAAGCCTGCTCTGAATGTCTGTGCTAACCCCTGAAGTAGCAGTGAGGATAGGCAGAAACCAGAGCTGGAGAACTCTCTTTAGTCAGGAAATGGAAGCACTTTTTGGGTTTTATATAATTCATATATAAACTGGTACCTCTATGGGAATTATAAAATACTAGGGTCTGGATAGTCAGCATCTTTCCACTGGGTTGAAAAGCTCAGACCAAGTCTTCATGGACCTAAATGAGTCATTATTTAGCAGTCGTTTAGTGCTCTGTGTAAAGTGTGTTTGGAAGCACTATGTCCTTTTCTCTTTCTTTACCTTGTGAGAGTCTAAACACTTCCAATTACAGTAATTTCAAGTTGCTCTGTTCAAGTCAATAAACAGAGCATATATACTGGAGTAATGACTCTTTTCTGGAGCATATTATTAATTCTTGCATAAGTATTTTCTCTCCATTCTAGCAAGGTAAATACTCCAGGTTTTTTTCACTTTGTAATATCAGATTGCTTGTATGACAAAAATCTCTAACATAACATTAAGAAAATAAGGCCATCAGTTAATGCAGTCATACAGAAAAAAAATCCAAAAGTTATGAAAAGTACCGCACCATGGCTGACAAAAAAAAAAAAAAACAAAAAACAAAACAAAACAAAAAAAAAAACCACCAACCAAACAAACAAAAAAAAAAACCAAACCAACAAAACGAGCTAGCCACCTGCAATAGCACCATCTGCTGGTCCTTATAATTTGGTAAAAATTGACAGTCTCTGAAATCTACTGCTCACCATGGAAGCTGTTTGCATACACTTACTTGCAGGGAACCGCCAGCGTGAATGGAAAATTTTGCACTAAAAAGCAGCTTATTCTAGTCCATAATGATTTGCTTTTTGTAGAGTTGCCAGGAGTTGGCAGGAGTTCAAGTTTCTTTTAATACTAGGCTGTGAGCTTTAAAATGGGAATGATTGTCTCCTGCTTGCATTTTACCTTACCCGAAGATTAAAAGTAAGAAGTGAAAGGTATAGTTCATATGTGTGAAATTTATCTGAAAGAGTATCTGTACCATGTAACTTCGTTTCAGAATGTTTTACCTTAGAATGGAAGATGCATATTGCGAAAATAGACAGTGGGAGGTGTCCCTGCCCATGGCAGGGGGGTTGGAACTAGATGATCTTAAGATCCTTTCCAACCCTAACTATTCTATGATACTATGATTAGTTCACATTCTGAATTTCATTTCATTGATTAAACTTAAATGATATTTTCAAGATTTAATAAGCAAAGACAGAATCAGACTGAGTATAAAGCATGATAGAGAAGAAAATTTCACAAATGGAAAGAAACAGTATGAGTTGAAATCTTAATGGTACCAACCTTCACCATCTGTATCCTTTAAAGAAAGAAATGAAGAATGTTGGGCTGCCTTCAGACCAATTCCATAGCTCCTCAGTTGCTGCTACAGTTAAATGAGGGTACCACACTCAGAATATCTATATCTCAAATAACAAAAGATAGAATATAAAGAATTCTTAAAGCATAAATTTTGTAAATATGACTGTGGGTCAGCCAATATCAGCTACTCCAGTCATCAAGCAGCCTTTCTTCAGGACTCTATTCATTTGTTTGCTAAGAAGAAAAAAAAACAATGTTTAGTTAGGACTGGATCTTCTATCAATGCTCAGAGGTTTTGCTTCTAGAATTATTGGTTTTTGTTTTTTCTTTTTTCATTTCATAAAAGGAGTTTTCCCACAAGACTTGTAGTAGTTCTGAGTTTGTGTCAGATAGCCCCCAGAACAGTCTCTTATTTCATTACTGCATTTTGGATTCTTGCACAGAAACAAATCAGAATGGAACTGAATTACGTGCTTCAGACAACTATTTATTCACCAGAAATGTATGGAGGTCTTCAAAAAGTCCTGTGTGTGAAGCTGATTATCCAGCAGGGTTTAACCAAGATGAACAAAATGTGGCAGAAATGGCGAGAGTTTGTTTCAGTATTTCTGAACCTTTTTTTTCTCTCACACTAGTAATAAAAGCTAAGGAAATGAAAGATTAGCTACATCAAATTAGTGCCACTGATGATAAAGGGCAAAGAAGTGACCTGCAGAAGGTCTCCAAGGAAAACACTGGCAGAACCAGAAACTGAGGCCTTCCAGTAGTGTCACAGTCCAGCTGATATTAGTTACACTATAAAAATCTCACTGAATATCTTCTAGGCTTAAATGTTTCCTTAATATAGTCTGTAAGAAAAATATGCTTGATTCTTATTAGAAGATGACAGGGCTGTCAGGGTTTTAAGAAAACTCTATTAAAAAGCATAGACATACTGGCCTATATGCTGAATAGGACCCAGATATTACAGGTTTTCCTTTTTATTAAAAAATAATTTAACTCATTTTCTATTTGCCAAGAACTTAGGACACCCAAATCCACAAAGGGATTTTGCATGCAAGAAGGTTATGCAACTTTTGTCATTTTTTCATTTGTTAGGAACCCACCTTTATTTCATACCAGAAAATGTAGAGTCATAGAACAGTTAGGGTTGGAAAGGACCTTAAGATCATCTAGTTCCAACCCCTCTGCCATGGGCAGGGACACCTCACACTAAACCATGCCACCCAAGCCTCTGTCCAACCTGGCTTTGAGCACCACCAGGGATGGAGCACAACTGTATGGAACACATATGTAACAAAACTTCTAGCTGCATACACCAATTAAAGGGGAATATTTCATAAACCTTGTCAGAATGACTAAAAATTAGTTTTATTAAAAAATTCATAATGGAGCAACAACTTTTCTCATAAATGTGCAGTTTTAATCAAAATTTCAAAAGGAATTATTGCATTTTAACTTTACCATCTTTTTAAATATTTTTGGGCAGAATTTTTAGTCAACACATAAGAAAGACAAACATGAGCAGTTGATATTTTTGTCATCAAGACTGTCTTTGTGAAATATCTCTTCAAGTTCATGATGTTATTACGTTCAGTTATTTTTCCAGTGCAGAGCAGAAGGCTGTGTAGGATGCTCAAGTGATTTAAGTAAATATGAAGCATTCTTTTTCTTCCTCATATTTCCTTCAACAAGGACATAAGAAAAGTTCATTTAAATGAAAGTCAGACTAGAGCCATTGCTACAAACAAAGCATAATTTAATGCAAAATTATTTTTCCTTTACCTCTTGATTTTATACGGCAGCTACAGTAATATAGTTCTTTCATAAACAGATAGTCATATGTAAATTTGCTAACACTTTTTGTCCAATTTTCTCCATTTCCCCAACAGTCTAAAAAGATCTCCTTTCCTAAAGTTTTCTATATAGAATGAACCTACTGACATCCCTAGCCACTGAACATCATAAAAACTTCTCTGAATTTCCTGAAATAGTGATGTGACCATTGCTTTAAACAGAAAGATTCACCAAAAAAATGAGGTTAATGTGTTTCCCTGTGTTTCATCTTAGGTGTATTTTATAGTGTTTGTGCTATAGCTGGATCGTGTATTTAGAAAAATATTGAAATAAGCGGTTATGAGGATAAGTGGGAATTTTTGTGTATCGTGTCACAAAGCTACATGGGCATAGAAAACTTACAAACTCTGACAGAATAAACTTGTGAATTTGCTGATACTTCTTGTTCAGTTTTCTCCATTTCTCTCAACAGTCCAAAGCTCTTCTTATAATGCAAAGCAACTTCTAGAAGAAAACAAAAGGTAGATATAGACACAACATAGCTATATTTTGTAATTTGTTTAGAGTAGCTTCGAATAGGTCTTGATAATTTTAACCATTTAGCTGTAACACAACACCATATTTACATTGCCAGCCAAGAATGTGTTAAGCAACAGATTAGAAAACATTCTTCTGATATTTCTATCCTACTCAAAAATAGTCTTGCCATCAGTATAAAAAAAATATTACATTACTTTATTCAGTGCTACTCTGTGGTTTATTTTTTGTGACACAGTTTTCATTTTACGTAAAGTACTTGCAATAGTGCCTGTAAAAGGAATCAATCTCATCAACTCAGAGGGGGCAATTTTTTCATCTCCAGTTGAACAGGAAAGGGTACTGCAAAATAAATTACTGCAAGAAAGATATGAGAATTACTTTTAAGTACTTGCTGACATGTTCCTCCTAGACATCTTTTGGCATAGTTTCACTGGGAACAGACTCAAGATTTGTAGAAAATGTGCTTATGGATGACCAATAGTATAAAAGATTTTATCAGATCAAACTGAAACAAACATATAGTGTTAGTCTTACAGTATGTAATACATCTTCCTGTAGAGTCAGGAGAGTATAATACTTTCACAAATGAAGATATTTAAACATGGAATTTTTATCTCATTTGTTTGACGCAAAGAAAATTCAGGACTGTTGTTAGGTATCATGATGTTAAGTGAGGATGTGGGAGATAACTACAAATGCCAATGATCAGTTTTCAGTGTGAAAAGAACTCTGTACTACAGGGGACCTCCAAAATTCCAAAAATCCATACTCTTTATATAAACTACATCCTACTTTGTATAATATGACTGGGTTTTTTGCCCACACTGCAGTTCGACAATAGGGTGGTAATTTTTCTACTGCTATTTTGTACATGATTGCTTCCTCAATATATGTATTCCTTCTCTGGGCTAACAGATAGAAAAACTTCTTCCTTCTTTCATGTATGCATGTATGGAGACATGCAAAGATATATACACTTATTTTTTATATTATTCAAAAAAAACTTTTCCCTCTTTTAGGTAGATGAACTGCCCTAGTATAATACATGAGAACATTAAGGAAAGTCTTTAAACTTGATATCATTTAATGTAAATCTTTAGATGTTCCATTTATATTGTTTTATCTAGTCAATTTCACTAATTCATGAGGGAGAGTTCTGTTAGAGTTGTTAACACAAAGCACAAGAGTGAAGAAGTATTCCTGAGTAAAAATCTTATTAAGAGCTATTCAGTGAATTTAATCCTTTCTGGAATACTGGCACCAATTACTTTTTGGCTTGCTGACTTACACAGTATTTGTACCAGAGGTTGTCATTTGTACACACCAACAGAATTACCTTAATTGGCTGAGCATTTTAGAAGTTCCAGCTTTGCCTGACCTGAGCTCACATAGACTAAGGAAATGAGAAGGGAAAAAAGAAAAAAAGTAAAATTTGATGTCAATGTTTTTAATAAGAAGGGACACAAAGTCTGCCCATCCTCCTTGAACTGTGAAGATTTTGTTTCTCTTCTCCTCCTCCATGTTTTATGCCTAGAGATTCCTGTTTAATATGAATAAAATTCAATTTCCAGGATAATAAAAGACTCATCATGGAACATTCTCAATAGTCTTGTAGAGAATGATCCAGAAAAAGCAACTTGCATATTGAAGGACTGAGAGGCATTTGTGTGGACCTGTAGACATGAAGTATTAATTTTACATATGAAGAATACAGCAAATAGTTTCATGAGTCTAGTGAGACCAGTGAATCTAAGACCATTTTCACTCAAGAGGGGCCACTTCTGTAACAATTCTTAGTCCAGCCCAGCAGTGAAACTGTTGAGCCCAGACACCTGCTTTTCTGACAACTAATACTGTATAAGGAAGAAATAAAAATGTACAATTGTGGACTATGACGGTGAGGAAGGGTTTTTTTCATCCTAAATACTTAATGACTGGAGTCTGGCCTAGCGGTTACAGCCTTAATTTACATTGACTTTGTGACTTTTCCATTGTAAGCATAGTTATTCTTGTTGTCCGTGGACATATTAGGCTGTTTTGAATTCCATTGAGCCCTAACCTAAAAGATAAGTTGTGGAACAAATTATCTCAAGCCGATTATGAACTGTGTATAAATTAATTTCTTTTCTATTCATTTGAAAGGGGTTGCCTTTCAGTCTTACAGACTGTCACATCAAATTATTAGAGGACCTGATTTTGTTTGTCATCGCTATATCATAAATTATTCTGAATTATTTCCTTTTTCTTGTCTTTTATCTACAAATTTAAAACATTTTTTCTCTTTAAATGATGCTTGAATTTATTAAGTATATATAGAATGTATAATGTTGTCATGGGTTCAGCAGCAGCAGTCATTTTTCTTCTTTAAGTGGTAGCTGGTGCAGCAGTGTGTTTTGGATTTTCGGCTTGGGAACAGTGCTGATAACACCAGTGTTTATAGTTATGGCTTAGAGTGTTTAGCCTGGCCAAGGACTATCTGAGTTTCATGCTCTTCCAGGGAGGAGGGAAGCCTGGAAGAAGCTGGGCAGAAGGAGACAGGGCACCTGACCCAAACTGACCAAAGAGGTATTCCATACCACAGTACGTCATGTCCAGGGTGGAGAAACGAAGAGCAGAGACCTGAAAAGATGGTGGCGCAGGGGGGGTTGTACGGCGTGGGCGGGATTTAGTATGAGGTGATGGGGTGCACTGCGTAATCGAGCTTGGTATCAGGTGATGGGGGCATGTGGAAATTTGGGATAATTGGGAATTAAATCTATATTCAAAATGCAGCATTGTCCACACATAAGAGAGAAACGGGCTTT
>JASSUY010015984.1:0-22967 GCA_032466535.1 Forpus xanthops | reverse complement strand
TCTTATCTCAACCTGTGGGAGTTGCATTCTTTTGATTCTCCTCCCCATCCCCATGGAACTGGGGAAAGAAAGAGGGGGGAGTGAGCAAGAGAGCAACTGTGTGAGTTTGAGGGCCTTAAACCACAAGTGTGTATTATGTGAGAATATGAAGGTTTCTGGAGCTTTAGGGTGCTGCTGTGTGTTTTCTAGCCTTAGTTCTTACAGGAAATCACTGTAAGGGCATATTGAAAGACATATTTTTGGCTTGCTATCCATCCTGGCAGGTCTCACCCTTTACACCAGCATCCCTTGATTCCAACTAAGTAAGCAAACTGCTTCTCTGAATATGTCTTTAAATTAGGAACTGTGCTGATGAAATCAGTGCGTTCAGCTGCAATCTGTGAGGAAGTTAATATGTAATCCTGGTCTAACTGCAGAATCCCTGTGGTACTGTGAGCTATGGAATATATCTTCTCCATAGTCACTAGCTACATTAAAACCTGTTTGCTCAGTCAAAGTGACAGAATGAGTCATACTTAGGGCATATATAACAATGCAGCCCCTTCTGGACTTTGTAATAACTTAATATGGATGCTTTTGCCTTCTTGAACATAATAGTTTATCATACAAAGATGTGGGAATTGCACTGCATACAAGAATATTTGTCCCCGCCCCTCAAAACAGCAAGACTGAAACATAGAGAGTCAGGTAGTTTAAATCTAATTGTGAGGCAGTTACTAGAAGAGATGCCAGCCAGTCATGATAATTCCCCCCTCACAAGTCAGAAACCTATGGAGTACAAAGACCTGATATTGCACAGTTTTGCAATGTGAACTGTCCAGCATTTGAAGAGGTGGGTCAGGCAGCAGGCAGTATGTTATTGCTCAAAAATAGAAGGAACAGGAACAGGAAATAGTTTGGGGTTTATTTTCCCCCCCCCCCTTTTTTTTCTTTGGTCTCTTTTGTTGGTCTTTTTTGTATGAGTGCCCTTATAAAGACCTTATGAAGATCATGGTGACAATGGGTCTGCTCTGAGACAAGCAATAGGGTGTTAATACTATCTGCCTGAAGCAGTTGAGCAGCACAGCCCCTGTACCAGCCTACAGTTGGTATACAAATGTTGAATCTGAAAGACTCAGTTGGACACATCCTCTAAATGTGGATGTCTTTCATATTAATGTCCTGTGGGGGTATTTTGATAGAGAAGTATCTATACGTTGGGATACACTGATGTGAAGAAAGTGGTAAGGTTGGCAGTTGATGTGTCCTGCTGCTTCTTTGAAAGCTAGAAGCTTTCTTTTAGGACTAATCTGAGAAAGGGGTCTGATGGAAGTGCTACAGAGTGGTACTAACCTTTCAGAGATGACTTAATTGAAGAGAAGGGCTCATCATTTCCAGCTGCTCAGTTTAACCCTGAGGCCATGAGAACAGGGCCGCTTGTATTTAAAATAATCCAGCATTTCCTAAAATACACAGATTTCTCTTCCTCTCAGCAGGGCAGAACCAGGGTCCTGATTTACTCACAGAATTATTTCGGGAAATATTCTTTACTATACTATGTATGCTATGACAGGCAAACAAATGGGAAAAAGTCCTGGCATCTGCCAAGTCAGTGAGAAATTGATTTCAAAAGAGTCAAAGTTCATTAGGGTTGTAATCTTAAGGTAAGCAGGAAGGTAAGTTTCTCAATTTACAATATTTTTTTTAATGGGTTTATCTGAATTTGACAGTTGAGAAGTCACAGTGGTTGTAAAAGGTGCTGTTCATCGTCTAGAATTGTATTTCTGTTAGCGTAAATAACTGCAAGTGCAATTCCTGCCATTCCTTCACTTTCTTCCTTTACTTTCTTCCCTGCTTCTGTAGCAGCTATTCCACTATTCCCATTCTGCTGCTCGATCTGCTTGTAATATGAGTAGAACCATCTCATGATTGACTTTTTGGTTTAAAATTACAGATTTTAAATGATTTTATTTGCATTTTTTCTTTTTTTTTTTTCCTGTACAAACATAAAAATGTATTTAAACCTCTCCCTGAAACTGAGATACTTGGCCACCTTTAAAAATTAAAAGTTTTAACAGATTTCCCAAATGCTACAAGCCTCTAAAAGCAATATTCAGAGTATATCAACTATATCTGTGAATTTGATGATAATATTTTTCATGATGAAAAGTTCTGACATCTTTTATTCAGTAAAAACCTAGAAAAATCATAGCAGTAAGGTGCCATATTAGCATAGTCATTCAGTTCAGTTTTAACAGGATAACATGTTGTTAGGCTATTAGGCTTATCCTGACAACCTTGGTGTTTGTCAGTAGAAAAGAACTTGCAGTCTTGATGAAAGAGGAGTGCCCCTGATTAAAAAAAAAAACAACTCCAAAGCAGATAACCCCCTTCCTCCCTTCTGCTTCCCAACAATTCCTAATTCTTTAGAATTCTCAAAGTCATATATATGGCTACTTCTTGTTCTTAAAAGGTGTATGGTTACCATATGTTAAAAAAGTATAATTTCCAGAAGTCTAATAGTGTTAAAGATTGAATGTATGCATAATAAATGTAATATAATGTATATTCTATTGTATTTCATATTGAAAACAGTGGCAGTGGCTATTGGAATCAAACAATAATAACTAGAAAGATTGATGCTCTTTTCTGGGGGAGAACTATATTTCTTGACTCAGGACTGTCTTACAGAAGCTGCCAAATATAATGTAGGAGGTACTATACAAAGTACTTAACACTATAAGGCAACATCAAGATTATTAGGTTAGGGTAACTGTGCCTGGGTATAGACTGTTTTGCTATTTTTTTTCCTATGAATCTGAACAAAGTAGAAATGTATATGAACAATTTTAGAAAAATATAAATCAATTGAAACATTTATGCAATTACCTGCCTGTTTTTTAGAAATTGTGTGAAAAGCTGCTCAACCACGGATGACTTAATACCTTTTGCATTGACTGTCTTTTCAATGGTGCAGTCTACTTTTGCCCAGAAATGTATTTATATACCTGTTTATACAGGTATCTTTATTTCTTAATATCTTATCAGACCTCATTTTTTGCAGAAACTTGGAGACTATTCTGTTGTGTGGGAGTTCTTCTGTAAAAGAATGCAGGAGCAAGATCCTAGGAGAAGGGATGCATCTTGCTAGCAGTCATCTCCTTGATTATTGCTAAGGCTTTAGAAGTATGTAAATGAGGTTTTACATGGGCCATGAACAATCCTGTCGGTGTAACTTAAGTCCATTAGATACTGGACGAGAAAAAACTCTTGGGGACAATGAGGGCAGCTTTACCTTCCTCACTGTATGAAGTTTTCTTATCATTCACCTGCCACAAGTTTCTCTGTATTCTTAATTCCTTTGTGCCAAAATAGAATGAAGTGTGGTTTGCTTATAGGTGTATGTGTCACTATCAGAGTGCTAATTCATTTTTTCAATTGTTATGAAACCATTTTGCATTCCCAAAATTAAATGATACTGCTTTTTCTGCTATTAGATGTGTTGTTGAAACTAAATTGAAGTGGACAAAAACCAAGCAATGTCAAAGAAACCAATATCCTTCTCGAATTTCTCTTTTTGAGAAGTACTGCAAAGTTTGAGACTCTGTAGTTCACAACAGGTCATAAAATCTTAAATTTTCGCAAAATTAGTCTTCACAAAAAAGGTGCTGTGCTAGGGAGAGTAGATTCTGTACAAGAGCTATTTGTAGTTTGAATGTGTAAGTTGAAGGGTAATGATGGAGTTAAAAACCTCTGAAATTCTATATATATTCTAGTGCTGCAAAATGTCACCTGTTTTCTTGTTCTGTCTTTGTATTTTGTAAAAGGGGAGTGCTGCCAGTGAAGTGTAGTTTATTCATTCATTTAACAACTTTCTTCATTCAACTAATTACTGTTCTGAAATATTACCCCCTAATGATGAAAACATGCCCCTAGACTTGTGGAGTGTTGCCACTGATTTAAAAGAACTAAGTTAAGGGAATAATTGCATATAGAAATTTATATTTTATGGTGTGGCAAAAGTTCCTATAGCATGCAAAAATCACATCATCCAAATATATGTATTGAAAGAAACATTAGAAAATTTAATTGAATATAAATAAATCTAAGCTTATAAAAGGTAGGACAAAATATGTCTAAATAATTTCTCCTTATTTAAAAAGCTTTTGTTTCTTCTTTTATTGTTTTACCTAGAATAAATTAGGAAATTAGCAGCTTATTACAAGCACAACACAGTTCTGAAAGGTACATATGAAACCTTTCCTTTTATTTATTTTTTTTCCCTGAAAATGAGAAAATGAGATCTTACCTCAGCATTACAAATTAGAATCTTTTTTAATGACATTTGCATCAAGGGTTTCATAAATAGCATATAGTATGTTGATACCAGCAGCTCTGACAGCTATCAAAAATGGGTGACTTGACTCAGCTGATACACTATGGTGTTTTTAGGTCATGTTTGTATATGCAATGGAATAAACCACCATTTGGAAAGGCTCTCTCCTGAGAATTTGTCAGGTACAAAATTACAGATGCCTTTGTACAGCTAGCTGTGTAAATAATTGTGGAACCCGAGAAAATAGTTGTGCTCACCATTAATATCCATTGCTTACTTTTCATCTGTTGCAACAAAAGCACGAAGTAATGAACATAGAATCATGGAATATTTAGGGTTGGAAAGGACCATAAGATCATCTAGTTCCAACCCCCTTGGCATTGGCAGGGACACCTCACACTAAACCATACTTCCCAAGGCTCTATCCAACCTGGCCTTGAACATGACATGGAATTTTTGCTTTTCCTCTAAAGTAAGTAGGAAGACTCCTAGCATCTGTTTTGTGCCTTGAGTAGCTAATATAACTGTGCGAATTAAAGAAGTTCTAAACGTCTGTTATACAGCTTCGTGAAGCACAATCAGTTTACATATACAAATCTGCATAGTTTTGTCTTTGAATATCAGTCATTTACAAAGCTATTACTTCAGCAGTATCCATATCACTTCTTTCTTTTCCTTTAACATGAGCAGGTGAGATTGGCAGTGAAATTGGCTGTGATAATTAGCTGGGTTTTTTTTTGTCACCTGGATGATAGTATGATGGAATTGAAGTGTAATGTATTACAGTATGCTGGTTTTATTCACCTTTTAGCAGAAAGTGACAACATTGTCAGGTCTCATAAAAAAATCTGAAGCTACTTAAAACAAATTTTCTAGAAACGTATCAGGAATCTGAAATTCCTTTGTAAAGGAAATGATGGTTGAGGACTGAAATTAAAATTGGACATGATTACCTACTTAGTTTTCTTATGTCCTTCACTGTGTAAGGAGCATCTGTGTTACCTGAGATGTTCACATTTGTCTTACTGGCGAATAATATGCTATGGAGGAGTAGTTACGATCTGCTGCTGCTGTGATCAGAAATAAGTGGGGATGTTTAGGCACCTGTCCACTTACATCGTCATTGTTATTTTTGTTACTTATGACACATGATCTTGAAGATAGAAGACAAATTGGTCAGTTTTCCTCAGAGCTTCTGCATAAGTGATTCTATATACGATCAATTTATTAATTAAATATGTTTCATATAATCTAACCATTGCTGCATATCCCTGTATTACCGTACGTCTGTGCCATTTAGTGTCATCAGGTGCTACACGTCCTTTCCCCTGAAAAATTAAAGATTTCACAGATCTAGTTGACATTCCTATCTAAAGGAAGCATGAGAAGGAGGTTCTATGAAATTCTAGGCTGCTGAGTCTTACCTTGATCCCAGGAAAGGTGATGGACAAACCATTTCCCATCCTGGAAGCCATTTCCAAATATATGATGGACATGAAGGTGGTTGGGAGTGGTCAGCTTGGATCTGTGGAGGAGAAATCACTCTTAACTGATCTGATAGCCTCCTACAATCAGATGGCTTGCTCAGTGGATGAGGGAGAGCAGTCAATACTGTTTATCTTGACTTCAACAAGGCTTTTTTCAGTGTCTCCCCATACATCCTCTTTTACAAACTGATGAAATACAGACTATTTAAGTGGACAGTAAGGTGGACTGAAAACAGGTTGAATTGCTGAGCAAAGAGGACAGCTGTGAAGTCACTAGTAAAGGGTCAGTACCAGGGTCGATACTGTTTAATCCCTTTGCTAATGACCTGGAAGATGTAGTAGAGTGCATGCTCAGCAGTTTTACAGGTAATACAAAACTGGACAGAGTGGATGATATAACAGATGGTTATGCAGCCATTCAGGGTGATAGGCTGACCTCAACTGGCTGGAGAAATGGGCTGACCTCATAAAAACCTCATCATGTTCAGCAGAGGTAGACCTGGTGGACTACAAATTGCAAATGTGCCAGCAAAATTGTCTCTGTGACAAAGGTCTAAGAGCATTCTGGGCTATGTTAGTAAGAGCATGGCCAGCAAGTCAAAAGAAGTGATCCTTCTCCTTTATTTGGCAATGGTGAGAGCACGCTTGGGGTACTGTGGCCAGTTCTGGGCTCTCCAGTATAAGAGAGACAATGACATACTGGAGCAAATGCAGAGAAGTTAGCTAATGGGTTGGAGCATCTGAAATACAAGGAGAGACAGAGAGAGAGATGGGATTGTTTAGCCTTGATAACAGAGGGTTTAATGTGTCAGTGTGCATAAAATACCTGACGGGGAGGAAGTAACAGTGATGGGAGGACAGTAACACTCCTCTGAGTAGTGCCTTGTAAAAGGACAAGAAACTCTGTACACAAGGACCAATACAGAAAATTCCATTTAAGCATAAGAAGCCCCATTTTTACTGCAGATCAATCAAGCACTGGAACAGTTTGCTCAGAGTTTTTGTATTCTCCACTAGACCCAGCCTTAAGAAACCTTTTGTAATTGATCCTACTCTGTGCAAGGGGAGCAGACTTGATAGACTGGAGAGGTCCCTTCTAACCTTAAAGATTTGGTTATTCTGATTGTTTTACCTGCAACAAAACCTTTGCCTGGCTGAATCTTGAGCAAATATTTCTGAAACAAATATGCAGGTTGTTTTTTGTGTGGTTGTGTTGGTGTTTTTTTTTTTTTGTTTTGTTTTTTTTTTTTTTCTTTAAACTAGATCAATTCTTAATAATTAGTTTCACAACAGTTGTCAAATTTTTGCTTAAAAATGACTTATTTTGAGCTGCTCTATTGTCATCATCCCTTTTGTTTCCATACATCATCTCTCTTTACAACCATCAAACTAGTCCCTACAGTAAATGTTCCATTAGTTCTGAGTAACTGTATCCTGTTTATTATTTTGTAGTTGATGGATTTTGACCATAATACATCTTTCAAATGACAAAATTGTTTCCTACATGCAGTTTTTCATTAAGAAGCATATTATATATTTAATTTCATAGGCATGAAATAGATTCAATTTCAGTATGATATAATGCCAGATTGTATGTAGAAGTGCTATTTTACCTTGCAATTGCAGGTATACTGCCCACCTAAGCTCAAATTTTTTTTCAAGTGAATTGCCCTTAGCTAGTCTGGAGATTCTTGGACTTCTGGAAGTAATTTTATATTTAAAATAAATATTCAAGCAACATCAGATATAGACTACTTGAGTGTGTGTTCCGGTTTCACTGACTCTGGATTTAGGTCTGGTGGACCCCAACATGAGACACACGTGAATATGTTGGAACAAGTCCACAGGAAGGCCGCAAAGATGGTCAGAGGCCTGGAGCACCTCTTCTAAGAAGACAGGCTGAGAGAGTTGGGATTGTTCAACCTGGAGAAGAGAAGGCTTCTGGGGAGACCTTAGAGAAGCCTTCAAGTACCCAAAAGGGGCCTACAGGAAATCTGGAGAGGGTCTTTTTGCAAGGGCATGTAGAAATAGGGCAAGGGGGAATGGCTTTAAACTAGAATAGGGTAGATTTAGATTAGATATTAGGAAGAAATTCTCTACTATGAGGGTGATGACACTGGCACAGGTTGCCCAGAGAAATTGTGGCTACCCCATCCCTGGCATTATTTAAGACCAGGTTGGATGGGGCTTTGAGTAACCTGGTCTAGTGGTAAGTGTCCCTGCCTGTGGCAGGGAGGTTGGTACTTGATGATCTTTAATGTCCTTTCCAACTATAATTGTTCTATGATTCTGTGATTCTTTCTTCCCAGCATTAGTCATACACTTGCACTTTAATAATGTGTGGTTGGTCAATGCAATTACTTTTAAATCCCAGAAAGAGGGGTTCTCCCAAATGTATTTTGGTAGGGTTTTTTTCTTATCCGACTATGGCATGAATTTGGCATCTCTGTAGTATGATTCAACCTGTTTGTATTAGCTACTTAGGTATTTCTTGAGAACTATAATTTATTTTACCTATTGACAGAACTTAATCAAAAATACCTAGCAGTTGTACAGATAAAGTTACCTTTTTGTTATCTTCTTTGCAAATATAATTTTGAAAAATTGATTTATGCATAAAAAAAGGATGAAAATTTCAAAACTGTGTCCTTTTAGATCACATTTCATCTGAAGACAGGATATTTTAATTAGATTTGCTTGGACATAGATCACTTAAAAAATGGATATCTATCTATGATAATTATGCTAGACCTGAGAAATATAAAATATTTATAACATTTGCTTTTTAAATAATTGAAGATGTCATTTTTATGTTACTTTTTCCGTTGCAAAACTGGTTTTGTGTGTTGAAAATCATCCGTATCTTGCATATTCTTCTGTAGTGTTTATGGAAAATTGCACTAATTGATAAGTAGTATTTGGGGCTGTTGGAACATTGAAACAATTGTAAGGCAAATATGTACTTTATTACATGATTCTTAGTTCAAGATTCTGAAAAACATCTTTGGCACATGAGAAAATGAACAGAAAACTAAAATGAAAGCAATACATTAATAGTTAACCAAATAAAGAAAACTAGAATACACTTTTGACTTTGTCTTAAAAAAAAATGAGATTAACAAGTAAAGCACCCTCAGAGGTGGAGATACTTTAGATATGGCAAAAGATGAAGTTCGTGCAGTGGAGTGGCCAGGTAGGTTTTCTGCTGCATCTCCTAAGGAAATGGACAGTGATACAAGGCAGATTCTATCAGTGGAATATGTTGGTTTCTAGTCTTCTTGAGCTATGCCTTTCATCAAAATAATTCTAGACCTTTAAGGGAATGAAAAAAACAAAACAAAAAAGTAAAAATTTATGTGGATTCTTGGTTTGTTTAGATTTAGATATTTATTGTGCTGTCTTGACTGACTGGTTTCTGGGTTTCCACAGAGTGCAAGCCTCACAAGCTGAGCAGTAAAGTCTGATTGCTAACAAAGCTGAAGGCCTTTCAGAGAATTCCTGGCTGGGAAGAGTGAAGATATAACAGGGCTGTGTAATACCCCTGGATGACTCTGGCCACATACCATATTGCAAATTAGCATTGCAAATTTTTGTCATTCCATAAAAACTTTTAGGATTTTAGAAGAGGTTTTCTATTAATTGCAATTTTTTTTTTTTTTCAGGAATATAACAGTGCTATTTTAATGTGTTTTATTTGCAAGATCAAAGCACCAGTTATCAAAATGAGAGAGTTGCATACTGCTGATTTCAGTTTCAGGAGAATATGTAACTTTAAGAAATCAATTTTTTTTCCTCTTCTGTTATGGAAATTACACATGCCAGCCACCATGACAGGTTTGAACTCTATTTCTGAAAGATGAAAGATAGATTTATGAAAGTACTTTTTATTAATAGCACTATGGCTCAAGCTGAGTGCCTTCAAAGGAGGGGCCCCAAAGAAGTCCCTGGGCAATTGTACCGTTGCAATCTATGTTCCCCACCCCCTATGTGATAATTTGGAGCAATAGCAATATTTAGGCCTGAGGTTTTGTTGCTTTTTTATTGGTTTGATTTGTTTTCTTTTTTGTTACTGAGTTATTACTTAGTGATCATCGTCTTACATAATAACCCAGATTGGTTTCAGCCAAGTCATAGAATCGTAGAATGGTTTGGGTTGGAAAGGACCTAAACATCATCTAGTACCAACCACCCTGCCATGGGCACACTAGACCATGTTGCTCAGCATGTTTTCATATGGGGTGTGCTCGAGCCCCTGTATCATCATTGTGGCCCTCAGGACTTGCTTCAACAATTCCATGTCCTTCTTATGGTGAGGACACTGGAAAGGTACTCCATGTTGTAACATGTTTCTTACAATTTTTATAACATGATCTATATACTTTGTCTGCTCTAGCTGTTAATGTTTCTGCTGCTAGCTTTGTCTACTCTAGCTATTACTAATGTTTAAGCTGCTAGCTCCAAGTTTTGACTAACATTTTCTACAGCAGTTCTTACTGAATTAATATAATTAGAAAACTTTTAAAATGAAGTTCAGACAAGATGAGTAGACAAGATGAGTTTAACTACATCTCTTTCATATTAATAGATATTTAGTGTGGTGAACAATGATTTTATTAGACACAAAATCATTACATGGACTTCGATTTCTCAGTGTCTGTCAATGCAGTTCAAGGAATACCTTGAAGCAGAAAGAGTTAGGAAATAATATTTTTGATGATAAGTTAAAACTCATTTGTAGCTGGCTTTGGACTGTAAGTAAACATGCTCTAGAAATGAAGAAAGATCAAAACACCATTTTCCGTGATGTTTTGTGTTCATCTCTGCATTCACCTCCATGCCTATCAGTTGTGTTCAGCCTTCAGAGGATGACCTTTACTGTAGCTTCCTTATAAATCTCATAAAATATGTAGCTGTAACTACTGTAATTATGGTAGGATTGCTTTCTTGATTATGCAGTAAGGTTGTGTCTCCCACCTAAGTTTCTGCAGGATATCAAAAGTAATATTAAAAATGCTGCAGTTGTTCTTCTTGCCTGATTGTAATTGTGAAAGAGACAAAATTTATTGCAGTTTATGGCAATGTGTTTCAATGATGTTCAGCAGCACCTGTTGGCTGACAGCTGTTCAGGATTATTGCACGTTTATTAGTCATGAACAGGATAACAACAATAAATATGATTTAAACTAGCTACTGAGAAGTCTGTCTAAAAATATGTCTTTCTATAGCTAGATAATTTTAAATTGGAAACGGCATATACTCATGGGCTAAACTGTCTAGGTAAATACATGTAGTCTTCATACATATACCAAAAATTCTTCAGCAGAATTCTTCTTCTGGTCTGCATCGCATGTGAGTGAGAAAAAATCAGTATTCACCAGGGACAACAAGAAAAATTTTTTTCACCTTAAAGTTCTCAGCTCAGATGAAAAGGTATTGCTCTGTGTAATTCCTTACCATAGGTATGCCTCAAATATGTAAGGATTTTATTTAATAAAATAATTTGTATGTTAGAGTTACTCTTTCTGATGAAATTTCAGAGATTTTTCAGAAGCGTAGAGAGTAACTGAAGACAGTACTTGTCTTTTCTATTTTGAATGTGAGTCTTAGTGCTAGAAGATCACAACTGAAGGCAAAACTTTCATGGTTCTGTTGGAGTCTGAAAAGGAAATGCTGTCGAGTAAGAACTTGTTATGCCACTTTGTTTAAGGAAACAAAACCAAGCCCCTTTGGCTGGAGGAAACTTCCAGAGAATAATCTCCTCTTCTGGAGATGTTAATAGTCATATGTTCATGAAGTGTAAAATAGGTCCCGCATCTAATGACTTAAAATAAAATTGTGCTAGACTTTATGTTTTATTAACTTCGTTTGGTAGGAAGGCAATATTTTGTGCTAATATAATTTCAGAAGTGCCTGTTTAGTTTTCTGTGAGACCACAGCTGCTCTTGCTCGTTTTACATCCTTCTTCAATAGCTATTGTTCTGCCACTTATTAGCCAAGTCTACACATCCTAAGGCATAAAGAATCTCTTCCTTAAGAATAAATTTAACTAACCACATTCATCAGTTTGATGAGAAGCTACTTGCTAAATCTGTTACTTATTTAAAGGTCTTCACCCTTGCCACTTGCCTGCAGGAATGTTTGAAAGACCTCACATGTGAAAAATAATCTTGGAATTTTTTATATTTCAGTTGCCTTCCATTCCCATGCCCCTTTTGTATGTCTCCATGGTAATTTTGTCTTTTTTGCTCCCATAACTGAACTATCTTTCATTTGATTAATCTTTATCTGGTAGCTATTCTATATGTAAATAAGCAAAAGTTCTTTTGTCCTATGTCCAGCTCATCGTTCCATTTCTTAAAACATTTTGCTTTACTGCCTTTGAGAAACCAAAAAGTCTCAGTAGGAATCAGGTTATTTTTCTGCAGCTTTTAGAGCTTCAGTTTTAGCTAAATTTTTATTTATGTGGCTGGATATTATCAAGGTAACAAGAGAACTGGGGAAGCTAAAGATGAAGGTATTTGGGTAGAGAGATTACAGTCTGTAGAATACACTCACTCTATATGAAAACAGCAACTTGGTGTCAAACTGAAATTGCATCTTAATTTTAAAGCTGGTCTTTTCTTCCTCAATGCTTGTTTGTTTTTAAATCCATCATAGATTAAATTCTGAGAGCCATAGTCACGGGAAGGAATAGGGAAGAGTGCAGGTCTATAATACATAGGTAGTATGGACCTATAGTCACCTACCTGAGGTAAATGGTATGCTGTTCCTGCTGCCAGAACTGTTCATCTCTAAACTGTAAGGCTTCTGGTATAGTATGTGTGTTTCTGAAAAGAGTGTGTTTAAGCTTAGATGAGAGTATACCAGTGGTGACTCTGCAGACAGGCAATGGAACTGTTACTCTGGTGGAACTGTTCCTGAAGATAGCCAAATTGCATTCAGTAGTTTTTCATGTTTTGGCCTTAAACTATCTAGAGTTTTCATTTTTTAAACAGAAATTTGGTGAGTGACCAACAGTGGGTTTGTGACTATATCCATTCACAACTATGCAAATAAATAAACAGAGGGGGAAAACACCTGTGACTCCACAGTTGGCCTGGCTTCTTCACAATAGTGTCCCTGTCTCTAGGTGCAGATTATGTGGTCATGTGGTGAGTTAGGTCACTGTCCTTATCAGATACTTTTTTCTTTTTCCTCAGGTGCATGTGTAATTCCAACTTCCTGTTCAGCCAAATGATTTCCACGGTTAACAAAAATATGGTAAAAATGTGTGGATGTGGGCAGAAGGCGAATATGGTGTTTTCAGTGGCAGGACATGCTCAAGATTGATTTAAGACAGCTGGGAAACTGTGAGCTAACGGGTAGAAACATGAAGCATGAAAAATAAAGATCACTAAGAGAGAAGGCTACTATGTTTTTTCCTCAGTTAAGTGAAATATAACTGACCTTGACATAAACCTAAAAATTTTGCTCATGATGGATATAAGCTGCATAGTGAGGGGGAGTCTTGGAAACCATGGAATAAACCAGTAATCCTATATCAGTCTTTTGAAGCAAGGAAGTACATTATTTAAAACAAGGTATATTGAAAAATCACTTCAACTTCAGTCAGTAAGTAGTTTTCCAGGCTTCTCATTCTGAGAAGAAACAGGGACTTTGCCTTATTCTGTATCATCTCTGATGACAGAAGAATGTCCGCTTAGGAGGTATACTGGTGATTTAAAAAAAACAACCACCAACCAAAAACCAAACCCCAAAAAATAAAGTAGGAGAATCACAATGCCAAATGCGTGATCTGGATAACAGAGTATGAACTGGCTCATGCAATCAAACGTTTGTTTTATGTTCTATTTATGAAAATTACGCCACTAAAAATATGCCATAAGCTAAAGAATCGTAGGTGAATCTGTGAGGTTTTTGTTCGTATTAATCTAAGCTTTCTTAAATACTTCATCTTTGTATTCTTTATTTTTCTGGGTTTTTTTTCTTCTATCTTCTAGTTAATCATAGAAAAATTGGTGGGAGTGGACCCCTGGAATCTAACCTTCCAAGTTTCAAAGCCATAACGTGACCTGCACACCATTTGTTTATTAGAATAGGATATTATTAGTCACACTTAAGCTGTGATTTTCTCTAGTCAGATCTTAAAAACAACCCAGGACAAAGATTTCACAACTTCTCTGGAAACCTGTTCCAGTGCTATACTATTCGTCAAGAGCAGCTTTTCTTGGTCTCCAAGATTTTCACACATCTTGAGTTGAATTCTGTGGCCATTGCCCTTTTGTATGTTCTTGTAACTTACCTATGCCTCTTTCTTTACCTCAGACTCTTGTTTTCCTGAGGTTTTCTGCTAAAGACTTATTTTTCCTTATTCAAGGAAGAATACAGCTCCTTCAGCTTTAATGCAGATGCCTGCTTTCACATCATTCAAATTGTAAGAAGTTCACATTTGATTCAAATGGATACCACAGATGCTAATAAACTGCCATCTTGGGCTGGGTTTGAATCTGGATTGCTTACCATATAGGCTGGTCTGTGCAATTATTAACCACCTTGTTTTCAAATTAATACTATAATTTATAACTATATTTTGATACAGTTATATGTATACTAACAGCTGGCTATATAACTAGATAAATATTAGCTATATTTTTTGCCTGCCTTTTTGATAATACAAATAAAATTCCATATTTCCATAAATGAACTCAACATTGTATTCTAATTGCATGTTGATGAAGCTTTTGAAGTTCTCACTTAGGTAGTATAAAGTTCATTTTGAGGGGCTTTATGTAGGTTCTGAAACCATTTATATCACAATTGGTTTTCAGTGCCTTTCTTTGATTCACTAACATATCATTCATGCTTTGGCATTGCTTTGAATTTCTGTTCTTTTCACATCCATATACATGAAATAAAGCAGTATCAGAGAATGTCTTGAAGTAGAAGGTTGTGGGATTTACCACTTCACTGAAAAAAAATTACCTCATTAGGAGAAAAAGTTACTTCTTTAGGCATGTAACATTGCAGGAGTTTTTTACCTCAGCTGCACAAATACTTACGTCAGCAAAATGTACAGATCCGTATGATGAGAGTATAAACAAAGTCTGGGAAGTCAGCAGAGCAGTGATGGCTAGCCAGGGCTATTATGAGATGGTCAGTTATGCCCGCAGTGTGTGTATTTCAGAAGCAGAGAAGTAAACTGTAGTAGTAAACTGTAACAGGAATGAGGATAATAGACTGGGTAGTTCTGATCAAATGAAGAAATAAATATGTGTGTCTCTGACTTCATCTGATTTCTGGTAGCTGGCACAAGAAGATTTTTGGCACCAAGATGGAAAGAATTCAGACCCTGCCCTGGATTTTTGCCAATTTTCAACAAGGTCCTGTTAAGATACAACACCTAAATTCTAACCCATATCACCTAAATTTTGACCCATTATTCCAACTTATAAGCATACCCTTCATGAGACTATCAAAATGAAAAAAACTTCAAAATGCATTCTTTTCCTCCATATTTTTGTTTTAACTGAAATTAGTTTCAGTTGTATGTTCTTCAGGTTCTAGTAGCAACTGTATGTACGAATGCATACACGATTTGAATTCCATGTGGCACTTATGTATAAAGTGACTTAGACAAAGATGTTTACATGTTTTAAGGTAGCTCCCCAAAGAGATGATTGTTTCTCTGACATGTAAGAGATGTTTAGGAATGGGCACCAGCCCCTACACATTCTTAGTGGATTTAGGCTAGAATGTAGAATTAAATAAAAATCTGGTAAAGAGTATTGCTATTTAACTGTGGTGTGTAAAGCGGGAATCATCAGGGTTGTGTTCTGCTGGTCTATCAGTACTTTGCTTCTATTATCTGATAACTGGGAGTTGCTAAGTTTGTTTGACTGTTGTAAGTACCCGATGCTTTCCCCAACACATACAAAGCATAAGTTGTGTCAAAATACATTGTAGTGTATATGTACATTTAAGTTGGTTCTGTGCTGGGTGGTGAAAAGAGCCATTATGTCCCTGATACTTAGCAGAAAAGAGGTGTGAAAGATTGCAAAACTATTGAAGAGCCTCCAGTTGGTTTCCTTGCTGTCTTAATTTAACACAGTTTTAATTGAAATTTGCTAGTAATTATTTTCTGCACTAATGATATTTAAGTGTTTATTAAATATTAACTGCTGGTTTTGGGAATTTCCTCACAAAGGGAATTCAAGGGAATTGTAAAATACCTAATATATAAATCTGTAGATCTCAAAGTTCTTTTACAAAGGGAATTGGACTATTATCTTATCCTAGTGGGAATGCTGGGGACACAGAGAGAGTACCTCCTGTGCTTTAAAAAAAAATGAAGGACCTTGTTAGATTTCAAGCATGAGGTTCAAAAGAATCCCTTATAAGAAGTGTCTTGGCGTGGTCTAACCTCATTTATGTATGTGTATATGCATATGTGTACTTGCTACCCCTAATCAGATATGTAGGGTATTTTCAGAATGAGTGTGCAGTTTGAACTCTCCATATCTTCTGTGTAGAAAAAAAAAATGATGAATTTTTTATCTATTTATTAACAGTGCTAAGATATATTCCACATCAGAACAAAAGTAGATGGACTCATAGGATACCAAATTGGAAGGGTCCTATGTAAATATCTTTAGTTATTTTTTCTTTTTTTTTACCTCTAGACATTTTCTTACAAAATAATTACAATATTTTTTATAAAGCAAGGCAGGTATTATCTCCATTTTATACATGTGGAAAAAGAGGTTTAATGTGTGTCTTGCAATAAACCAGTGATAGAGTTGGAAGCAGAATTTTGTTATTTTGCCTTCCAGACATTAAGTTTATTGATTCATATAGGTATACTTTGTGGCAGAGGCTATTTTAAAAGCTATTTCATTTTTTTTTAACTTAGGACCCCTAAAACTGAGGGAAGTAAATCCCATTCTTTATGGAATGCCACATGAAAGCCATCCATGGGTTTTGTTTTGTTTTTTGTTACAAGTAAAATGCTGTAATGGAAAAAAATGTTATGCTTTTAAAAGCAGGCTTATAATAAAAATGGAAATGAAAAAACCCTGTAGTGTGGAAGTTGTGTAAGAAAAATGTATGTAATTTTTTGGTAGTAAAATGGCCAGCACCTTATGTTACCTACATAGTATTTGAGTTTCATCAATTAAAATCAATGGATCTTTTTAACTTGAAGGAATGCCTTTCATATTCCCTACCCTCAAAGCTTCTTCCTATAGGTATTGGCAAATCAAAGGTTTACCTTAGAAATTTTTTGTTCATACATATACTTTATATCTCTTCATAATTGCATATTCACATCTTCATAAATTCCACTTACAAAAATTTCAATGGATATTTCATCTTATACTTTTATGCCAGTTATTTCAGTGTCTTGTCCATGGGAAGGCATTCAGACATGTCAGTTTTCAAAACTCAGGAAGACTGAGAGCATGTTAGCTTGCAGTGTTAAGAAAAGAAAGAGTCTTTTCAACAAGCAGTGTTGAAAAGTATTCCTATATTGACATATAGTCTGATAAGAACTGAACAAAAGCTTAGGGAAATGGTTCCTGAGACCTAGATGGCAGAGGAAATAGTTCTTAAAATGGACTGTTCTGGTTTTGCTTCCCATTCTATTGCAGTGTCGTTCTGCCGCAAGAAGCTGCCTTCTGCCACTGGAAGCCCAGTAGCAATGGCAGCTATGGGAAGTGGGGAAGAGTGTACTGTGCCAGGACCTGAGTTTCAAATTAGGATGTGCATATATTAGGATGTAGATACAGTCAGGGATAGATTATAATCCTTGTGTGAAGATTTTCAAAACATACTGATAGGAACTTGCTGTGCAGTTGCTAACTTCTTCAGTAACATTGTTTTAGGTGTTACTTTATTCACAGTCTCATCAATTTAGCAAGCATCTAAAATCAGAATGTTTAAGATAAATTTTGAGGATGTTTAGTGTACATGAGCAGTATCATGAATGTGTATAACATGCGAACTTCAGTGCTTTTCCTAGTGTACTCCAAGAAAAATGGAGATAGAAGTAATATGAGAAAATTTTACTATGTCTTTGTTTTATGATCAAGGAATCTTTTATCTGAGAATAATTGCCTTAAGCAGTAAAGACCTGTTTGAGGACATTTATTTTGTTTTGATTTTTTGTTTTTGTTTGTTTGGTTTGATTTTGCTTTGGTCATAAAAATACGCTTTTCAGTTGTCATTGATTGCAGATTTTGTCACCTGGGAGCTACTGTAGTTTTGGCTGGAGTGTAGTGAGCTTAGGAGAATGGGAAATAAGTAAATCAGCCACATGAACAGCATATACCTGTAACCTCAATGACAGCAGTTTTTGCATGAAGCAGTCCATCTTTAATATACCTTCTTGGTGCCTGCAGTACCCAGATCTCTCCTTAAAGTTGATAATGCCAGTGACTCAATAAAACTGCCTCTATTCAAGAGGGGGTGCATCCAGCAGGCACTTACCTTTTCAATCCTACCTTGCCATACAAAGACGGAAACATTCACAAAACCACAAGCTATGCAGATTTGAGGGTGGTGGTGAGTACGTGATCCAGGAAAGGGCAGCTACATACAGTGTTTTGAAAATGAGGACAAATAATGTTTCAAATAATGGAACAATTAGGATGTACATTGCTTCTCTTGCAATTAAAATCGAATGTATTTATGAATTTTTAGCGCTGTCTTCCCCCACCCTAAAAAAGCAGAATCAGTACACTGGTTATAATTGCATGTGATCACCTTGTGCTTGGACAAGTGAACTTCTGTTTGTACAGCATCACAGGAAGTGGTTGACTTCGATGCTTGAGTGCAAAACTGGCTGGAGGAAATAAGTGGGGAATGAGAACAACAGTAATGCCAAACATTAAAATGTTCTAAATAAAAACTTGTAGGGAAGCTGTGAATGCTCCATCGCTGGCGGTGTTCAAGGCAGATTCTGTGCCTGAGGAGATGGAGCTGTACATTTGTCATTAGCTTTCTAATACCAAGTACCCTTGAAATGAGAGTTTCAGGTTCTTGTAGGGCTGTCTAGAATTTTGTTACTCTGCAGGAGCTACACTATTTATCCTGCAGATTACTCTGTTAGGTTGCTTTCAGGTAAGAGCAGAACTCAGGTCTAGTCTGTATATAGAGATTATGCTCCCATATGGCACAGTAAAAGATTGCTTGCTCTATCTCTTCCTCTTGCTTGAGATCATCTGTGTGATAAAAATAGTAGAATCCAATTAAAATAGGGAAGAAGTGTTAAAACACAGGCTAAAAGAACAGAAAACTCTAAGATGATGAAATATTAATATATTGCATGTTTTAGTCAACCCTCGGAGCAAGATGGATCAAATATGAGCAGCCCACAAAAATAAACATAAAATTCAATTCTGCTACAGACAGCAGGGGTACATTTCTATGATCTCAGCTGCATTGAAAGTAGTATTGAACCATTATTTAAGAAAGGATAAAGACCAGCAATATCCTTTTACAGAGAGAAACTGCTAGCACATAAAACCTGTCTACCAGCCCGTGTGTGCTATGTCACTTAAATATCGAATATTTGACACGTGGGCATGCAGGTGAGTAGAAGTCAGTGAGGAATATTTTTGAGAGGTTCTAATCTGAGTTGAGTAGTTGGCTGAAGATAACCCAAGGGGTTCTTTTGTAATATGAAGAATTAATTGAAGTGTGTATTTCTGTTATCTTTCCAATATCTGGATAGCTTCTCTATTTCTAATGAAAGAAAATTTCCTGTTACAGGATATTTAACTGATCTCTACTGTCTTATGAATTTAATAATAACCTGACAGATGAGCTTTATTTTTTTCAATAGTTGGATAAAACCTCATAAATAAGGACACTTCTGTGCAGGGCTGTAAGTTTTATAGGGTAACAAATACAGTGCTGCTCCTTAGTGTGATACAAAGTCCCCATGGTTCCTGCTGGCATGCTCATGGCTGCCTGAGATCTGAAGTAAGTTTCAAATGGCTTTTCTAGTGTTCACTTGGTCCTGGTCTAGGAATACCTGAATGGACTGCAAAGATGACAAATTAACTGTTGTTATATATCGACTAGAAAACAAGCTATGTTCTGTGCTAGTTAACACTGAGTGGAGTTGGCTGCAGCCCTAAAGTAGTCATAGTTACATGAAAACAATCACTAAGCATATTTAAGGATCAGTGATGAAGTTTACAAAGTTAAGACACAGGCTACTTTTAACTGGTTTCCTGTTAATACAAGCATAGGAAAACTCTTAAGTGTAGATCGAAGTGAGTGTATACTTACAGTATTAATTCTTCCCTTCAAGAACACTTTCTAATAGTCATATCATTATGAAAAAGGTCCCATATTGAAAAAAAATCAAACATTAATCTTTCAGAGGGAATTAATTTATATATATTTTTTGCAGAATCTTCTTTTTGCAGAAACTTCTTTTTGTAACATCTCAAAGCAAAGATCAATTAAAATTATGTTTAGTGATAGCTTGCAAGAAGCTTCAAAGGCAGTATTTGTATTATTAGGCTATCCTACAAAGATAAAGAGACTTGTCACTGATGCCTGACTTTTTAGAAATATCAGTCTGGTGATATATGCCAGCAATGACAAAGAAGTTCTCTTAGAATTAGGCATGGGAATTTAAAGTAGAGATGTATTTGTGGGTACAACTCTTCACCTTACTTTCAAAATGATAGTTTTGAGGAAGAGAAATAACTACAGAAAGATGAATGCTTCTTTCTTGGTTTATGCAAACAATATTTTTAAATTAAAACTTTCAAGTGGGGAGATGTGGCTTCAGACTTTTTGTTTGTTACTGATTCTACAATGGCCATTGCACAGTTTGAAGCCTTTTCCACAGAAAATTACCCTGAAGAAAATTCTCAGTCTGTCCCACTGTCCCTAAAGAAATTATGCAAGGTTTACCTTGCAAATTTTATTTTATTTTATTTTATTTTATTTTATTTTATTTTATTTTATTTTATTTTATTTTATTTTATTTTTTTACATTGGATGGATGGCTCCCGTTGTCATTCACAGGAGACTTTCCCTGCTTCTCCTCCCCTGGAGTGTAAGGAAAAGATTCCAGCCTTTGTATTCTTAGTAGCTAGAGCTAATTATGTGTTCCCACCCAAATTTATTGTGTAAAACTTTCTTTTCATCTTTTCTCACTTTGGAAACAGTCTGCCTTGTTTCTTCAGGGTTTTCTTTATTACCCAACTTCTGCCTCTTATTGTTAAATGTGCTTATTGCTATTATATTCTCAGCCCCTGAGATACCTCTGTGCTCTACAGTTACCACTTCATCTATTGCCTTTCTTACCATGTGCCCTGATTTGAGGGTTACAGTGCATCTCCATGTGTCACCCACACACATCCTTGAGTCATTCTTTCCTTGCCTTCCTGCTTCCCCACATCAGTAGTTGTGGGTTTCAGAAACAGAAGCTAGTGTTCTGTTCATCACCCTTCCTCTGTATTTAGGGTTCACCAAACCTCTAAACGTGATCCATCTACTTAGTGTTCTTTTATCCCTTTCTCTTATAAAAGGGTGTCTTCTTCCTTGCCAGAACTTCCTGTTTTTACCTCTTCTCTCTTGACAAAGGCTTTGTCTATTCCCTAGTTCTCTTTATCCTTAAAAGGAACTCCTCCTGCCTCATCTCATGTATCAAAGTCCTCCAAGTTACACATAAAAGGATTGCTGCCTGTTCTAGGTCTCACTACCTATTCTGAGTTCCTCTTTTCTAATATTTTACTGATCAAGGAATCATTCTCTTCAATTCTGTCTTTTAGTAACTAGACTCCATGGAATGGATAATCAAGTGTATCAGTGTTACCTGGAAAGCATTAATAAATGCCTTTATCAGCCAGCTCTGTTGGGTGTGGGTTTATACAGTTACAGGCTGTTAAACCTGTCACTTTTCTAGCTCATCTAGCTCTGATTTTCTTTTCCCCTCCTTTCCCAGACAATAAATGATTCAGAGAGCACTAAATTTTTAGAATAAGTTTTAAATATTGCCGCAAATTATCATAGTACTTAGAGGTATGCCCATAAATGTTATCAACTTGATGAGTCTACAAAGATTTTACATTTCAATATATTTTCTGTAGGGATGCCAGTCAGCTGTGTCTTGTCAATACTACTGACATTTTGTAATGTGGAACTGTGTGCGCCAGTGGGCAGTTCACGTAGCATTAAAAAGTATAGAAGTCAAGGTCTCTGCAAACTGAGCAGTCTGTCACCTGGAACGACTGAAAGGAATTTCTGTTAATCAGAAAAAGCTGCATAAAAAGCTATTTCTATATGCAGGTGTGAGGCCAGCCAAAGGAAAACCCAAGAGATATATATCTGCTTCACATTCCTGAAAAACAAACCGTTTGTTCTCCAGCTAAGATTCCATTGTTAAACCTTTAATCATGCAGATAAATGTCATACTAGTGACAGTAGTACCACTGAAGCTCATTAAAACCCTGTTGTAAGACCTGAAGGATTCTTTTCCTTGATGTGTCATCCCATGCATTTTTAAAGCAACATGCAGGGATTCATCTGTATGCAGTTTTGACTGATTTTAATGGAATGGCAAGGTATGACACCTGTGACATCTGAGTCCTGTTTTATAAAGAAGAAAAGGAGGGTTTCCACTAATATAGATAGGCACAGATTTACAGAGAAGTATTAGGAGATACGGCTGTAATTTAATTTTCATGAATGATAAATATGTGCGGGTATGTTTAAGCTGGCTTATAGTCTAAGCCAGATACTTTTGGCAGTTACAAGCAGAAGTTGTATACCAGGTTGCACATGTTGTCTCTAAGTCTAAACCACGGTATGCTGTCACTGTTTTGCTGACAGCCATCTGTTCAGATCTCATTTGATGTTCCCATTCAGTCACAGTTCAAGTTAGGGGACAAAAAATATGTAAGAGAGGGGAATAATTAGGCTGGTTTTCTCATGGAGATAAATCACATAATCCTAGAATAGTTAGGGTTGGAAAGGACCTTAAGTTCATCTAGTTCCAACCCCCCTGCCATGGGCAGGGACACCTCACACTAAACCATGCCACTCAAGGCTCTGTCCAGCCCAGCCTTTAACACCACCAGTGATGGAGCATTCACAACTTCCCTGGGCAACCCATTCCAGTGCCTCACCACCCTTACAGTAAAGAA